>PNEQ01054189.1:24222-39532 GCA_003012365.1 Medauroidea extradentata | reverse complement strand
GTGGAATGACATTTTGGAAAGAATTGACAAATGTAATAAAGATTTACAAAAGCAAACGCTCAATCTTGCAGCAGGTACTAAGCTGCTGGAAACTTTGGAGAAATTTTTGAATGCAAAAAGAAATTAATTCGAAAATTATGAAAAATCGGCCCTTTTAATTTCTGAGTGTGAAAAACCAAGTTACAAAAGGATACGGACACGCAAAGTGTTCGCTGATGAAACCCAAGAAGATACTACACTTAATGGAAGAACAGTCTTCAAAACTGGAGTTTTTATATAAAACTATTGATACATTGATAGCTAACTTGCAACAGAGGAGGAAAGCATATGAATTTCTAAGTGATCGCTGTGAAGTCTTGACTCTTCTAGTGTCTCAAGAATCACCAAGTGAAGTTCTGATGAAGGCGGCAGTAAAATTATCCCACTACTATCCAGATTACATTTAAATGGTGATTTTGGAAATGAGTGCTGTCATTTCAAAATGTATATAGAGCTGGAAGAAATGAAAACACTTCCAAAAATGTATGCTTACTTAACATTGAACAGTTTAACTATACTTTCCCTAACCTTGAAATTGCTTTAAGAACTTTCCTTACTTTGCCATTTACCAATTGTTCAGCAGAAAGGGGATTTTCAGTATTAAACAGAGTAAAAAACGCTAAAACATCAACACTTGTGGACTGTAAACTAAATGCTTTAATGTTAATGTGCTGCGAGAAGGACATAACACTAAAAACCAATTTTGCTGAAATCATAGACAGATTCGCTAAAGCAAAAGCAAGGAAAAAACCTTGCATTTAATTGTGTTGTGTATTGCATTGTATCACACAGTAACAAGTAAGATCTTAGCAAAAGTCAGTAAAACAATTTTAATTATTTTTTATATTGTAAGATAACATTTCAGTGAATTTTTTATTTGTTAAAGCAAAATCTAAGAGAAAAACTTGTACCTTTTTAAAATTGTAAGATTAACATATCACTCCAATGCAGTGTGTATATATCGAAAAAAAAAAAACACAATAGCGAATTTTACATGTTTCTTTTTAAATTTTTTTTTTTTTGGGGGGGGGGGCGATTAATTTCAATCTGCCCAGGGTGCCAGGCACCTAAGCCCGGGGCCTGGTCAAAGGTATATACATACAACTCATATCTTCTGAAGCCATACAAATGTTCACTATAGGTATGCCATATAGGCTTTTACATCATCATTATGTGTGTGTCAACATAATGATGGTTTCTGATAATAATAATTTCATGTTGTTTGTTGACTTTCAGTGGCAGTCATGTGTGACAATTTCAGGCCAATGTGTGTGTATTTTGTGTAAAGTTGTTGAGGTGTGTGTTGCAAGTCACGTAGTTAACCTTAGCAACATAGGTTAATAAGTACAATTAGTCAAGCTGTATGTGGGTTAGGCTCTGTGTTTAGCTGTCCCATTACTGGTAGTTACATTGTAATTTGTAAAATTTTACTACATTAGCCTCATGAGAGTTATGTAAACTTGAATTGTAACTAAGCATGTTTAATTGATTTGAGGTGCAGTTAATAGGAGTCTCTTGTTGCTGAGTGACTACTAAGATTGTCATATGTTAAGTACAAATAGGTGTAACGATTACCACAGTTTCTTAGTTGGAATAATGTAGTACTGAGATATGTCAATGGCCTAAACAAACTTCTGTAAGAATAAATTATTATGAAATCTAGAGAATTTGTTAGTGATGGTTAATACAATTAGGCAGGTTTCATCTCATGTTGTAGTGTTAATGTAAATTGATTTGTATGTATAACGGTTTTTATGTATGAAGAGTTAGCGATTTCTGTCCAGTATACATGTTAAGAGAGTATTGCTTGTGTGTTGCTGTATGGTTATTGAAATAGTGGTACACTATTTACCACCATAAAATACCTACAATATGTCTTTCTTCATTGTTTATTAAGAACAAATTATAGTCCTTAAACTATTACAGCTCATATGAAATGATTGTATTCTTGTGTAACCTGCTAACCTTTGTAGCCGACAATGCTCATCTTGTTCTGTAGTTTGTGTCACCGCCCATATGATTTGGACAGTTAAGGATGTACGAGGAGACCTTGTATGTATTAGTTTGATATTGTATTTTCATTTGTGGTGCAGTGAACCACCTATTTTCTCTTTTTTAATGTTGGCTCCTATTTATTTTGCATGTGACCGACACTTAGAAGCAGCATACCCTTTTACCTTGGTCACCTGGTATAGGATTCCACCTGTGACTCAGACCATAGCTGGCAATTCAGTTTGACATTAATAAAATTTATTAATCCTTATTTTAAGTAAATTTTATTGGGTGGTTGTGACGCACATGACCTTAAATTTTGACCTAAGTGAAAGTTGAATGAAGTAACTAGAATTAATTTAACAGTGAGGGTTTTGCATTGCCAGCCTATATGTTTGTCCACGAACCAACCTCTAAATCATATGGGCTACTCTGCAACAGCATGCTCACGTCTGTGATATTTTTAATTAAATGAAGGACCCTGTGTGTCGCTGGCCTTGATATGTGAAAGGTCCTACAAATATAGGTTGCCCAGTAACTTCAGGCCACTACCAGGTGAGATGTATGTAGCGAGCATTTCATCGAGTGTGTGACTGATTTCTGGTAATAACATGCAGTAAACCAAGAAGCAAGAGCAACTTTAAAATGCATATAAAGAGAGGGCCTGTCCATATGTTTATTTGTAATTCACTTATTTGTGTCATTTATTGTTTGACTTGTGTGTGGCTTTAGTTTAGTTCACTGGCGGGCTTAATTTAAGAGTGATTCATTATTTATTGTGAAGTAAATTGGTTAGACCATTTGCAGTTTAATTGACAATGAGTCACTAGAGCTCCCACAAACTATATAATGGTATTGGGAATATGCTGGTTAGGGATTTTGTCTTTTAAATAAATGTAGCAAACTATCTTGATGCAGAGGCATATCAGTAGAATGGTGTTTAATAGTAATGCAAATAGGACTGTGGATTTTGGACTCATATAGCATCAGTCTGGCAGCATGTAGCTTCACTAAAATGTAATAATTTTATGCCTGGTATATTTGTGATTACTAATATTTTTTGTCGTAATTATATGTTGTTGGTACTCATTTTACTCAACTTTTCATTTGCTGTATTTTTTCTTAGTAACTTTTTGACATAATTTTTGATCAGGCCAAGTAATTCATGAATTTCGGTTATATGCAAGGACAGGATGCTTGAAGGCGACACCATGGTGCCGGGCCAGTATTTGTTGAAGGGAACAATGTGGTTTTTCCTCAGGAATGTGTGACGTAGCGATGGTTGGGCTTTGTTGCTCCTCCACCCTTCTGTACGTCATGTCGGGGCACCATAATACTTTTATTTGTGCGTGGCACATTTTGGCGTTTATTTACTGCCCAAATAACTAATTTTGGAGTGTTTAAAACTGTGGGAGTTCATTGTTATATTATATAAATGTGTAGTATTTAATTTGATGCAGTGTGCTTAGTTATAATACTATTTATAATTAAAAGAGGCCCGGAAGTCTGTGATACTGTTGGTCACACTGGCCGTAAGAGTGTCCTAGTGTCGACCATTTTATTTTTGGGGGTGTCTTTTCTTGATCGTCGGCCGAAGAGGTAGGACGTGCGTGGCACGTCCACGGGAGAAAAGCGCGGGTGCCGTCGTGCATGCCGGCGAGCTGAGCCATCTATAGTTAATTTGTCTTAAAGTGAAATACTTTCACACCACGTGGATTTTACCAGTCGCGTTTTCTGTATTTTATCGTGGTTGAATTTAGTACTCTGGACTTGTAACCACCAGAACGGGATTTGTTGTGATGACCAACAGTAACGAGTATCGAGGTCTCTTTGTGATATTCTGTAAGATGAGTAGACTCTGTTGTGGTAGGCGTACTCCGATATTGCTCACACACCTTCACGTCACATCAGAAACCCGCTAGTGTTAAAAGCATTCTCAGCCACGTGGTAAAGTTGTTGCACGGCCTATTGTTTGTAACACGTGAAAAAATGGTTTAAGTAAAATTCACAGATACAATGCGCGGTGTTCTTTGTGAAAATATATCCTCCACCTTCCAACGCCACTTTCGAACCCACGAACTTTGAACCCCCGAGTCTCATGTCTCCGACAAGCTAGGCCTAACACTGGGACTAAGGTGTTGACGGCTTTTATTCTAAGATTAATGGTGGATGGTACCATTACAGACCGCTTATGTGAAGTCTACAATCCAGAGCAATTGCTACACACTTGTAACGACTGAAGGTAATCCGGCAGGAAGGTACAACATTACTCAGTTACGTCCTTATGTTGTGCCCGTGAATTAGTACTACACTAACTAAAGATTAGAAGAGCTAGTCTAAAATTTGTACCAGATTGTTTGAATAATTATTTTTCTATTGAACTGATACTTTTTTTTCAGCTGAAGTACACAGCATATTTCAGAGCGTTTGTTATTTTATGTCTGTATATATTTTGAGAGTTTACGAGGAGTTTTACATTCATATAATTCTAGAGGATCTACTTGGTATACAGCTAATGCCTATGTTGTTATGTTATGGTACAAGTTAGCCTGACGAGTGAAGCCTACGAGCCACCGCAATGTAAAACCGAACCTTCAGTGCTATTTATTATTACAGTCTGTATACAATTCTACCTCTGCTATCCTAAACCAACTCAACGTAAATGTAATTAAATGCCATCACTTAGTATTCAGACAGCAAATGCTGTAAATCTTACATTGTGTCAATAATCTAGTATGTTTTCTAGCCAGCTATTCTTCAACCTACATGACGACCAGCTTAGCTAGGTTGTTACCAGCTGCTACGAGTATTGAGGAGTAAGAAGAGGAACAGAAAACAAAGAAAGAACATGGTAACCATCCTATTGTGTGACAAGTGTACACCATTACTCACTACATGAAGTTAATCCAAATTTAAGGTAGATTATTCTACAATAGCTGCTGTAGGAAATCTTGACGTCTTCTTGAATCCAGTTATACACTATATTTTTTCGTGTATTATAAATAATGAGGTTTATTGATATATTTGTTGATTTTTGTGCGAACTATTATACTTGGTAATATTTGAACTATTATACTTAGTATTATTCAAATATGTTACAGAGATGTTTGTTTGTATATAGTTATTGTTGATTGAGATTTGAAGATTGGATTAAAAATATTATTGATTTTATTGTATCTAATGATACAATTTTTTTTATTCAGCAAGCTATAGTTAAATTCCACAAGTACAGTATGTTGATACATTGTTAGAAAAACAGTACGTATTTGTGTACTACAATATCCTTAGAGATTGGTTGGGGAGCAAGAATTTCTTCTCACCACCAGCTGTACCAATTACAGTCGTCAGGTTCATCTGATTTTCAAATCAGAGATGGTTTAGGTAGTATACAAATAAATTTTACTACCATTTCCCTATCTCATTACTAGTTATGGTAACTGTCCATTCAACATCAGAAGACATGCGACTATGCAAGATATTCTACAGCTGCGTGTGAGCGATGGTATCTCAGTCTGAACATTGATCTCTGTTTGGCTTTAAGTTAAAATAGTAGACCTCGGTAGGAGCAAATATAAAAGTTTGAATTTCTAATGAAAGTTAAGTCAACATGGTGAAAATTCTCATTTGAATGAAAGTTTAAGTACAATTAAAAGACACATAAACTGTGAACTTTTCTACAAGAGTTGAAGTAAATTTTTTTAAAGCCAAGTCTAAGTGATAGACAGTCTAAATGTAATGACAGTCAGTGTTTACATGTTTATTTACCTGAAACAATAGCAAACATGTAAAAGGGCATGAACAGCAACCGTCAACTACACAATGGGAGCAGTTATGCCAACTCAAAAAAAAAATCTGCTATAGTTGGTAACACTGGATGGGAGCTGTTACATTTCTCACGTGACAGAGCTGCAAGGTGGCTCACTCTGCACAGCTGCCGCTACAACTGATCGTCGATTGGCAGCGCCAACAGCTATTGCTGGCGTGCAGTTTGAACTACTACGAGGATTGTCAAATGACAGCGATGGTGTTGTACATACCTAAGTGTTTGTTTTGCTTTGTTTCAGCGAACTTTCTGATGGAAAGAGAACGTTAACAGCAAAGGCTGTTGGTCAAGTATTTATTGTGATAATGTGATGTTTGTTTATTTGATTGAAAGTAAATATTATTTGTTTTAATGTCGGTCGAGATGCATTAACATAAGCTGTAATGTATTTTATTTTTTCAACAGTGCTATCTCCTAGGTCTCTTAAACAATCTACCTAGATCAATAGCAGATGGGGCAATCTGTAATGGTATTACATCTGTCCTACTGGAGTTTGTTTACATGTTTTGCTTACCAGTTAATTTTGAATTTCAATTAGATTGTAAAATGCTCTTTATAATAGTGAAAGATACTGAAAGAAGCTAAATTTAGCAATATTTATTGATAATGTAAATAACCTAATTATTTGTATAGTTTCTGGTGATGAAATAGTAATTTATTCTAATTTTCATATTTTATTTTATGATTTAATATATGACTGAACACTGGTAAATACACCTGTGTAAAGATTTTACTTACATATCTCTAAGCAGTTGAGGAGGTTATTCTCTAGGCTATTTTAATATCAGTTTTGTTTTTTCCTTAGTAAGAAGCATTGTTTGTTTTTTTCTTTTCTTCCAAGTTAGTTAATGTTTGGAAGGTCTGCTTAGCTCCCAAACAGGCGTGGGAAACTGAAATAGACGAAGTTGGGAACTGTTAGCTTCGGCACCCGCTGGTATGGGGACAGCACCAGCACCAGCTTTTCTGATTATTTTCAAATAATTAGAATATCGTCAGTTGCCATTTTTCGTTGAGCAGTTTAAAGGTTCTTATGATTTTGAGGTTTTTAAAGTGTTTCCACGAAGGTAATTTTGAAAATTTGGATCATGTGTCTTTTAGGTTTGTATCTTACTAGACACTATCTAGCCTTTTAGATAGATAAATGATTCATGATCACATACTGGAATTTTCTGTGTACCAGCTTGTAAATTAATGAGTGTAAAACAACATATTGGTTCTTATTTCAGACAGACGTTTGACCAAAGCTTGACTAGAAAAAATTAATTTCAATGACCATTACTCTATGTATGGTATTATAATGTAGTGGTTTCCATTCATTATCATGTTAAGATTTGTATACAAAACGATTGTTTCCAGCACAACATAAAAATAGACCTAGGTTATCAATTTAGTCTACTAATGCTATTAAAAATATATGTTCTGGGTCATCCCTGTAATAACATATAATGTCAAAAAACAGAGTTCGTATATACCTGGAACAGTTACATTTTTTATTTTTTTAATTTAAGATGTACAGGCATATGGACAGTTGTTAAACTAAATATTACGTAGTACATATATAAATATTTCCATGATACATATAACTATATTATCAGACGTTTTTTGGTTGTAACCCCATTATCAGATGTTTTCAGGTTGTAATTACATTATCAGACATTTTCAGGTTAAAATATTTGTCTGATAAACAAAGTCGATAGAAATTACATCAGAATTATGGAACATAAAATCGATTTTGTTATATACTCGACACACACTAATCGAAATGGCAATCATTTTATTTATATGTAGCCAGAAGTGATTCAAAATACCCTAGTTTATGAAGTTAGTTGGCACCCGCTTGGTAGAGGGCACTGAGAACAGTGCCCAACATTCTAGCATAAGAGTTTCCGTTCTATAATCCTCTTTGTTCTATGTTCCCAAATTATCGTGATGGGAATTTTACGGTAGATTGAAGGAAGCGATGCCAAGATTGCATATACCGTCAACATAAAAGTTAGAGGCTCTATTGGGAGAGAGCTATAGTTATTACAAATCATAACGTTAAGAATGCCTTATAGAAGAAGCAAATTTTTGAGTAAATTAGAATAGTTTTTTTGTAGTGAACCTAAAGTCATCGTGGGAAAGTAGTAAGAAATCCCTTACAAGCCTTCAGATTTAATTACATGTATTTGAATGAGTACTTTTTCTCTTAAATTTGGCTTTACATAGGTCTATTATACATTTTAGTATGACTGAAAATTAAGTATTTTATTGATATTTGCTTTTGTGTTTTATGGGTAAATGAAGTAGATAGTTTATATTGCAAGACTAACTAGAGGTCTGAGAATTCCTTTGAATTTTGTGTTTTGCCGACTGAGATAATTAACTAATAAGCCAAGGTAGCCTATTAAATCAATTGGATGTTGAATGGAATGGTTTTGTGTGGCTGTAATGGGGATGTAAGGATGGTATTTTTTATTAAGTATAGTGTGTGGAGTAACACCTGCATTGTAACCATTAACATCTATGACTGAGAATCCTAGAATAAATTTCTATTGTTAAAAAAAAAACCATTCAATATTTTATTTGTATCATTTCTCAGTTGAGGAATATGTTAGTATATAGGGAAATAATAAGTTAATGTTTTCCTTATCTCATTACATACAATTTAAAAAAATAGATGGTTGCACAAGTACTTACAGGTGGCACTTGCAGATAGAAAACACATACACACAGACGGACGAACACATTTCTCCACCGAGGACAGCCTTCTCGCTTTCCTCAACAACCTCAACACCCACGATCCTTTAAAATTCACGTGGAACTATTCAAAATCCCACGCAATATTTCTGGATGTAGAACTGACTCTCCATATTGGCAAAATTGAAACTGTAGTCTATATCAAACCAACCAATAGCCTGCAGTACCTCCACTTTGACAGCTATCACCCAAACCATGCCAAGAAGTCTCTGCCATACATTCTCGCCACCAGAGCCAAACTCATCTGTTCCACCCAAACCGACCTAAACAAACAGTGCACGCAAATAGCCAAGGCTTTCATTGACAGAGGTTACCCAAATTCACTTTGTACATGAAGAAATACAGCGTGCCACTTCAACTGATGATTCAACCAAGAGGGGTAGTTTTGAAATCCCCCTGGTCATCCCCTACCATGAGGGTCTGGACAAGCTCATAACAATACTCAAATTTAGGCACAAAATCCTGGCCTCCTCACCACTCGCCCAAAACTTGCTCACTAAACCTCTTAGATTGGTCTTCAAACAATCCTCCAACCTCCCCAATAAACTGGTTTGCCCCAAACTGCCAGCCAACACCACGTCCTGTGCTAGAAACATCTCCAGGGGTTCTCACCCATGCAACAAACTATGATGTGGCACCTGTGTAATACACCAACCTTCCACATCTGACAATAGCAGACTGACAAACCAAACCTACCCCATACAAGGAAACTACAACTGTGGAACTGAAAACCTTATCTACCAGCTACAGTGCACTCACTGCAATGCAGAGTATATTGGCCTAACCACCAACATTCTTAGACAGAGAATGAATGGCCACAGATCTGACACAAAAAAGCTATAGCTGTAGTGGAGGTTGGTCCACATGAGAAGCCAGTTGCTGCACATTCAGCATCTCATAATTCAAACCTTGATTCTTGTTACACAACCAGAGTGGTGAGGGCCGTACCACAGTTGTACAACAGGGCAGAATTAAGACGCTGGGAACTGGCACACCAGCATATTACCAAATCCAGACAGCCTCCTGGCCGCAATCTCAGATAACATACTTGTACTTCAAAATTCCCGCAGCACCTTAGTTTGCCCTCTGGCCGCTAGGTGTACAGATTACCAACCACCACCGCCGCTGCACCGGACAATAGGCTTCAGTGTGTCTCCACTCGTCACCTGGTTAAGCCGATGTAGTCGGGGAAACATTGTGATTGCGCTTCCGCGAGAAATGTGTTCGTCCATCTATGTGTATGTGTTTTCTATCTGCAAGTGCCACCTGTAAATACTGTATTTGCCGGCATACAGGATGACCCCGCACATAAGACGAGTCATGGTTTTGAAGGTACAAAATCTTGGGAAAAAATAAATTAATTATTTATTTTGAAATGCACGACAGAAAAATACTTTTTGTCTTTGCCAGAAACGTTAAAAATTTTGTTTAAATATTTTTATTGCTTTTATTACCGTTATATAAACATCATAGGAGGCACATAAACCAATAACATTGCCTACTACTGCCCTCCGGGCGCCCAAGAGCCAAGGAAATGCGCTGCGGGGACCGGCAACATCATCAGTTGCTGGCAGCTGTACGTGAATTAGCAACGCCGGACTGAGGCATGCCGCACGCTTCTTGGCAACGCCGGGCTACAACAGCTGCTTGCAAGATCATCGCATTCCTGTGCACAGTTGTCGCCAGCCAGCCAACACTAGACACATGAATGTGTGGTATGGTACCTAGATCCTTGTTTTCTCCACCAGTGAGTTCTATGCATGCGGTACCTAGATCCTATTTTTCTCCGCCCAAGAGTTTTGTGCTGGCAAGACAGGATCTAAGCATGCAGACCTAGATCCTCGTTTTCTCCGTCCGTGAGTTGTAGGCTGGCGAGACAAAGGATCTAGGCACGCGCTCCAGCTGCATCAGTAGCCAAGCGACGCACGCTTTGCTGCGAGGTAAAAGTGGCCTTTGTTACAAATGTGAGGCTCATCAAAATTTTGTACCGTAAATTTTGTTTAAAAAACGGGGCACTTGTTTTCATTTGTGATGGAAAACGTAATTCCTTAAAACATCATACAACTCCACAGCTTACAGCTTAACTTTCAAACAATTTTTAGGTTACCAAAAATTTTCACACCTTCATGTAAGACGAGTAGCAATTTTTTAAGGCTGAAAATATGTAAAAATAGTTGTCCTATATGCCGGCAAATACGGTACTTGTGCAACCCACTATTTTTTAAAATTGTAATTAGTTGCCTGTCGGCCTTTCATGCCATTATCTCATTACATATTATAGTAGCTACACCTGTTGGAAATTCTAGTGACTGAGCCAACTTATCCCTTGGTACCTCTCCAGAAGTTCTCTATGGGTACTGTGATTAACATGTAAATTTAAAAATTAATTAAATTACAGCACCACCTCAGCCCATTTCAAATGTTTTTCATGACAGTATGTTCTTAAAAGTCACCCTACTTCCCTCATACATATTTCACTTGGGTTTCCTTGTGGATGCCTAATCGATGAAAACACTATGTTAATTCCTAACCAGTTTAACTCCCATCTCCACATGTCTGAAGTAAACTGTGATCCATGATCACTAAGTATTCTCTTAGGTTTTCCAAAACGTGGGAAATTATGCGTGCAGCTGAAGTAGCTTTTCTCAAAGGATAACAGAGTACTAATGAAGTGAAAACATTTAAAACAACAAACAAGAACTGCACACCGCCTCTAGACTTTGGCAAAGGCCCATACAAGTCAACAGCTAATAAATCATCTGGCCTTTCAGGTACAATAGCTTCCCAAGGCCCCTCCCATAACTGATTTTGAAACTTAGCCTTTTGGCAAATATCACAGCATCCTACAACTTTTCTTACTTTCCTTTCCATGCCTGGCCAGTAATAACTATTTCGCGAAAACTAAAAACATTTCTTTGCACCAAAATGCCCTGTTGATTTGCGTACATATGACATTAGTCTATTAACCCACACTCTAGGTGCACAATCTCGCTATCTCCCATCATTTAAATTTTCGCACCTATATAAGACATCTTTACTCATACAGTACCAGGTTAAAATTTTTTGCACCTTTGGATCAGTTAAATCTTTATCCTTGTCTTCTAAAACAGAAATAACTAACTTCCATACTTCATCTTCCTTCTGCCTCATCCCTATGTCCCTAAATTCTTTAATCAACTGATGGTCCCGTTCAATTTCAATCCTTCACGTTAATGGCCCTGCCCTAGGTTTTTCCTTTAAATCTAACTCTCCATTTTCAAGTATAGTTCTACTGAGTAAGTCTGCTTCTGAATTATTCTTTCCCGTTACATACTGTATTTCCCAATTATATTATTGTAATGCCAGACACCAAGTGTCAATCTGTTTCCCATTAATTTGCAAGATTTTAAAAATGCCGAAGAATGATGGTCAGACAAAACAGTTACCTTATGCTCTAATAATGAATCGCTTAATTTGTTCAAACTCCATACCACTGCCAAACATTCCCTTTCTGTGACTGTATAGGTCCTCTCTGCACTACTCAAAGACCTGCTTAACAATGCCACTAACTGTTCCGATCCATCATCTGCTTTCTGAAATAGCTTTGCACCCAAACCATATCCAGATGCAGTTGCATTATGATAAAACTTTAGAGAAATCGGGGAGATACACTTTACACTCATTAAGATTAAGTGATTTTGCCTGTTCAAATGTTACTTGACAGTCATTTGTCCACACCCATAACCTGACTTTTTTTAATAAGTTCTTACAGTGGTGCCACAACATCTGAAAACCTCTCTGCAAACCTGCGATAAAAATTACATAAACCTAGAAGCCCTCTCAGCTCCTTCACATTTCTCGGAAATGGAAATTCTTGTATCAAACTTACTTTGCATGGATCAGGCTTGATTCCACCTGCATTCAATAATAATCCTAAAAATTACACCTTTTCGTAAAAATTTTGATTTAGATAGTTTCAATTTGAGATTGATCTGCCTCAATCTTTCCAATAATAGTTTCTAATGACCTAAATGTTCCTCAAAAACACAACTAGTAACAAGTATATCATCAACACACGTCTTCACCACTGAGCTTACTTCAGGTCGTAATCATGCCTCAACTGCTCTACAGAACTCACTAACACTATTAGTTAAACCAAGTGGTAATACTCTGAACTGATAAGATCTGCCTTTATATAAGAATGCTGTATATTTCCTGTTGTCTTCGTGTAAAGGTATTTGCCAAAACCCTTTAACAAAATCTGTTGTACTGATATATCTAGTACCTTGAAACGACGCAGAGTATCAGGCTCTAAAGGTGCTTCCTTATCTGGCAATATCCTGGTATTAATACTCCTCGCATCTAAACACATTCTAACACTGCCATCTTTCTTACGAACACACACTAAAGGGTTAACAAATGTACTATTGCATCTTTCTATTATTCCTTTTTCTTCCATTTCGTTGTCTGTCTACTTCGTCTTTTACTGACCAAAGTATCGAGTAAGTTTTTTTGTTTGAAAGGCTCTGAATTACATAAAGTATCCTTGCTACATACTCAGTGGTTAGACCATGTTCGTCAGAAAAAACATCTCTATATTCGGAAAAAAAAATTTTCCACAATGCTTCTCTTTCACCTACCTCGGACAACTAACATTCACTAATTACCATATCAAGTTCCTTCAGTAGTCAATGAATCTCATGAATTGAATTTAGTTGAGCTACTGCAGAGCATGTTTGCACAGCAAAGTAACAAATTAGCTGCAGTCATAATCACTCAGATTAAAGAAATTAGAGCAGAAATCAAAAGTGCAGTAGAGTTAATGAGGGTAAAACAGGAAAGTTTGAGAAAAAATAATGTAGCAAATTAGGTGATGTAATTATTGCAGTAGAAGTCGCAGGACAAGAACCAAATTTAGCAGATCAAAGAATTGAAAAATAGAGTTGACTACACAGTCTGATTACCTACTCGTGAGTTAGGATTTAAAGTAGCAAAAATTGAAAAATAAGTGGGACACACACAGAGAGAAATAGTATGTCTGAGTGGGCAGTACGATGCAATTCAGAAGAATAGGCCTTGTGCCTAGATAACAAGAAATCACTGACTTTTGTAAACAATCTGTTGTGAGCTAACGCCATTTAACTAACCTCAACATTTCTTGTTTTTGAATATTATTTTAATTCCGTTTAACGTAAAAAGTGGAACACATGCATCAAGTCAGTTGGGGAATTTTTGGTTGGGAGTAGTTTCGCGCACCTACACAATGATTTTTCTCGCAGGGTAGTTAGCCTACCCCTGCTCCCGCAGTCCGCTTATACCAGGATATTGTTATATCCTCCTCCCTCTGGGAGGATACCCACCCTGCTCGACCCCCTAGAGCCCAGGTATATAAATAAGGAGGACCATTGGCGCCAGCTAGTCAGTCAAAGGCCCGGCCTAGCCTCCGGGACACCCTGACACTCCCCTCCTGAGTGCATGACGTCTGAAAAGCTCCACTCGCTTCCTGCACGCTCTGTTGAGTGACATCCGAAAGGCCCCTCCAGACAGACACACAAAAATCCGCCACAAGGGGTGACATTCGAATCTCAACCCCATATTTCATTCCTACCTCTTCTCGAGTGTAAGGTATGCCTAGTGGCGCCACCGGTATCCTTAACTCACACGTCGCACCATTTTGAATTTATTCGTGTATCAGATGATCTTGATCATTTTGTATTGTTACTCTGAGGTAGTCTCTCTGTGACCGTAAGTCCGTCATCTTCGATACTGTAGGATCCATTTCCGATTCATACCTAGTGTAGCGTGGCCCAGGACCAGACCCCAGATTTATTTTTACATATTTTTGACCTTCAGTATGTATGATTCATACTTATTGTCATGGTCATTCTAAAAATGACATCTGAGAGTTTTGTTAAGAACTATTCATTATTATATTTGTTAAAAGCCAGCACGTCAGCGTAAATGTATTAATATTAAAGTAATTAATTTCAGTATCTGTGAACTAATTCTGCTTAAAATAACTAACATTTAATTTAGTAATTCGAATTCGCTCATTTAAAAGTAGGAATAACAGTTAGCTTAGTTATGTTATTTTTTTAAAATTTAAATGGTTCTCTTTATATTAATTAAATTTTCAATATGTATTTTTGCTAAAATTGTTTGTATTTGAATTTAACAAAATTATATTTATTCATTGTTAAAGCTTGAAGAGTGAGAAGGACACAGATACCAATCTAAATTTACCTTCTCTGGAAAAGTTGCTATATTCCAGTGCAAAACCGGCCTATAAAGATGGTCGTTAAGAATTTGCTGTCATATTTGGTTGCAACTAATAAAATCACAGGATGTTGCTGATTGGCTGCATACATTTCAGATTTAATGTTTCTTTCAAGTGGTAACAAAGTTAATACACAATTGTATATAATTGGTTTGGAAACTAAAGTGTTAGTATTTATAATTATGTGGAAATATTACAAGTTTAAAATGTTCTTTTAATTATGAAAAAACTTAATATTTTTAATTGATTCGTGTAATGGTCACGGGGCGGCACCACTGATGGGCAACTCCAGTTGTTTGCGCGCAAAGGCAGCTTTGTCGTGTTCAAGACTGGGCAAAGGCAGATGTGCGTGAGTTAAGGGAGGATGGAGGCTCTTTAAATTTTTTTAAAGTTATTTGTAAAAGGTTTTTTTTTTTTTTTTTTTTTTTTTTTTTTTTTTTTTTTTTTTTTTTTTTTTTTTT
>PNEQ01054189.1:0-24122 GCA_003012365.1 Medauroidea extradentata | reverse complement strand
TTGCAAGAGTTCCGCAGTTTTCATTGCTTGTGCTACCTTGTAAGAACCCACGCCTTTTATTTGTTAATATAATGCTGAGCTAGTCATGGACATATGGCATTGAGGCTTTGCCGCGCCACATCTTTTGTCGCCCAACGTGTGAGCTTCAGGAAAGAAGTACTGACGACAATGGAAGCACGAGCAAGAGGATGATAAACGGCTGCAGCTGGTGCCTGGTTGGCAAGGCCTAGGCACTGGGTCAAGAACATTGAGGCGACAGGTGATGTTACAAGGTAATATTTCCACCAAGGCTTACGCTAAAAGAACCTCATCTAATGTCTAAATCATCGGCAGATTTCAAGTTTCTTTTGTCTGTGCAAAAATGTTCCAGGTATGAAATTCAACTGCTTTTTTTTCTTCTTCATTCATTAGTGCAACAATGTTCCAAGTATATAGTTCGGCAGAACAAATAAATAACACAGCCGAACTATATTCTTGGAACATTGTTGCACTAATGAATGAAGAAGAAAAAAAAAGTTGAATTTCATACCTGGAACATTTTTAAAAAGAAACTTGAGATCTGCTGATGATTTACACATTAGATGAGGTTCTTTTAGCGTAAGCCTTGGTGGAAATATTACCTTATAACATCACCTGCCGTCTCAGTGTTCTTGACCCAGTGCCTAGGCATTGCCAACCAGGCTCCAGCTGCTGCCGCTTATCATCCTCTTGCTCGTGCTTCCATTGTCGTCAGTACTTCTATCCTGAAGCTCACACGTTGGGCGACAAAAGATGTGGCGCGGCAAAGCCTCAATGCCATATGTCCATGACTAGCTCAGCATTACATTAACAAATCAAAGGTGTGGGTTCTTACAACGTAGCACAAGCAATGAAAACTGCGGAACTCTTGCAAATTTTGGGGTTTATTAAATGGAGTTAACGTTTCAAACTTAGACAGCACTTTAAAAATTTTGACTGCCGGGAGGCACCCTTTAAGCAAAACTAAGAAATGTTTACTTTCCGACAATGTCTATAGGCCAGTGATCACCGAAAAAAAAAACAACTTTACAAATAACTTTAAAAAAATTTAAAAGGCCTCCATCCTCCCTTAACTCACGCACATCTGCCTTTGCCCCGCCTTGAACACGACAAAGCTGCCTTTGCGCGCAAACAACTGGAGTTGCCCGTCAGTGGTGCCGCCCCGTGACCATTACACGAATCAATTAAAAATATTAAGTTTTTTCATAATTAAAAGAACATTTTAAACTTGTAATATTTCCACATAATTATAAATACTAACACTTTAGTTTCCAAACCAATTACTGTATATACAATTGTGTATTAACTTTGTTACCACTTGAAAGAAACATTAAATCTGAAATGTATGCAGCCAATCAGCAACAACCTGTGATTTTATTGGTTGCAACCAAATATGACAGCAAATTCTTAACGATTATCTTTATAGGCCGGTTTTGCACTGGAATATAGCAACTTTTCCAGAGAAGGTAAATTTAGATTGGTATCTGTGTCCTTCTCACTCTTCAAGCTTTAACAATGAATAAATATAATTTTGTTAAATTCAAATACAAACAATTTTAGCAAAAATGCATATTCAAAATTTAATTAATATAAATAGAATCATTTAAATTATAAATAAAAATTACATAACTAAGTTAACTATTATTCTTATTTTTAAGTGAGCAATTTCAAATTACCAAATTAAATGTTAGTTATTTTAAGTAGAATTAGTTCACAGTTACTGAAATTGATTACTTTTAATATGAATAAATTTCCGCTGACGTGCTGGCTTTTAACAAATAAAATTATGAATGGTTTTTAACAAAACTCTCAGATGCCATTTTGAGAATGACCATGATAATAAGTATGAAACATACTTACTGAAGATCAAAAATACGTAAAAATAAATCTGGGGTCTGGTCCTGGGCCACGCTACTCTAGGTATGAATCGGAAATGGATCCTACAGTATCAAAGATGACCGGACTTCCGGTGACAGAGAGTCTACCTCAGAGTAACAATACAAAATGTGCAAGATTGTCTGATACTAGAATAAATTCAAAATGGTGTGGCGTGTGAGTTAAAGATACCAGTGGCGCCACTAGGCATACCTTACACTCAAGAAGAGGTAAGAATGAAATTTGGGGTTGAGATTCGGATGTCACCCCTTGTGGCGGATTGTTGTGTGTGGGGCTGGAGGGGCCTTTCAGATGACACTCAACAGAGCGTGCAGGAAGCGAGTGGGGCTTTTCAGACGTCTTCCAGTCAGGAGGGGAGTGTGAGGGTGTCCCGGAGGCTAGGCCGGGTCCTTGACTGACTAGCTGGCGCCGATTGTCCTCTTTATTTATATACCTGGGCTCTAGGGGGTCGAGCAGGGTGGTATCCTCCCGGAGGGAGGAGGATATAACAATACCCTGGTATAAGCGTACTGCGGGAGCAGGGGTAGGCCAAATACCCTGCGAGAAAATATCATTGTATTAGGTGCGTGAAACTACTCCCAACCAAAAATTCCCCAACTGACTTAATGCATGTGTTCCACTTTTTACGTAAAAAAGAAATTAAAATAATATTCAAAAACAAGAAATGTCGATGTTAGTTATATGGCGTTATCTCACAACAGATTGTTTACAAAATTCATTGATTTCTTGTTATCTTGGCACAAGGCCTGGAGAGGTACATTACCAAACTCATGAATAAAAAGACAAGAACATGTAAAATATTAACATCAGCAAATAACAACGCAAAGCAGAACATGCCTGGGACAATAGCCACAGAATACTCTGGGAAAATGCTACTCCACTAACACTGGAAACAAACAAAATTGAAATGAAAATCAAAGAATCAGCATTCATATTTAGTTACAGAAATGTAGTATTTAGCTAACAAAGCATTGAATTGAAAAATGTTTGGTTACCAATAATTAAAAATGTAAATATTAACAAAAAAATAACTAAGCCACAGCCGTCATCGCAGGAAAGCATTTACAGACTCTTACCTGCGCAGCCAGTCCTATTGGCCGGCACAGAAGAGGGGGTACAGAGGAGTAAATTGTTACGTTGGTTAATTCTCTGGTTTTAAAAATTTTTTTTAGGATGATTTTTTGTTAAGATATAAAGTCACGCTGATAGGATTTTAGATCTTCAGTGAAGTTGAGTGAACTTTTGTTTTAATGTTGCCGCATGTGCTAGGTTGAGCAAGGCTTTCTTTAGACTTTTCGTTTTTTTTTTTTGTTTCTTTTCTTTCAGTCGTTATTTTTCTCGCTAATGTGTCTTTGCGTGGTCACTGTCCGTGACAAGCATCTGGCGTAAAAGAGCTGGGAAGCGGAAAGAGGAGGGGGACGCAGCTCTGACTGTTGATTTGAATGGCCGGTGAGCTGGGCGGCAGTGGGGGGGGGGAGGGGGGGACTGTGAGTATCCCTCACCCCTTCCCTACCGCTCGCACCACTTGACACACCACCTGACATCGGGTCGATAACTCCTGGCTGTGGTCCCACCTCCCCCTTCCTCTTACTGGGCAGCTGCGAATATAGTTTTAGTGTGGGACACTGACCGGAGTTGGCAAGCCTTGCTACTGCGGTCGTTATTCTTTTGTTTTGCTTGTGCAGACATTGCACCGCTTGGTCAGCCGCCAGCAGAGTTGTGTCACCATGGAGGTGTGGATTGGTCGGTTAACAGGATATTCGATCCTTGATTGGAGAGTAGGACTCCACGTGGAGTAAGTTTTTGCGGCGTGGAGTGGTTTTTAACATGGCGTGAGGAGAAGTGAAGGGGAAGGGTTGCTTGCCGACCATGGAAGAAGACGGATGTACGACCCTCGGAGGCAGATCACTGAGGACGCCAACATGAAGACATAAGGCTAGTGTGGTTAGGTCTTAGACCTTTGTTTTTTTTTAGTGTGTAGTTAGCACAACATGTAGGTTTTAAGAAATATCCACGGCCCACTAGGGGCAGTCGACGTTAGGATGCCGTGAAGCACAGACTCACTCGTCAAGACAATTTCATTCTAAGTAATTGCAACGACGTTTACAGTATTTAGGCCGAGTCATTGAAGTTATTGTCGTTGAATTAATCTTAAGTAATTATAATTATAATTAAAATTTTATTTTCTTAGAATGACGTTCACTATTCTTGCATACTAATAGTATTCACCGAGAGAGTATTTATTCATTTCGCACTTTGATTAGGTTTTGAAGTCTCTATTATTTTAGCTATAGGAAATTCACGTTTTGTATATTTTTGTCGCCGACCAAGGTAATCTTTAAAAAGTAATTTAATATTTATAAATACTGCTTGCTATCTGAACTTATCACACAATTTCATGTTAACTTGGGTGTTTGAACCCAATTATTCTTTTTTCGAAATATTTTATTTATTTTTGAAGCAAGATTATTGTGATTATTGTGTATTGTTTGTTGTAACTGAAGTCGCCGTGTTGAGAATTAAATTGAGTATAGTTTTGATGAATAAATTTTTTTTTTATTTATTTTCTTAATGATTAAGACCCTTGTTGTTTTAGAAATTTATTTGTTTTCAGTCTCGGGCTGTGTTATCTCTTTTAATTATTTATGCTAGCCTATTGTTAAAGCAGCCGAGGACATTAGGAACTTTCAGGATAGGTCCTAGTGTTTGGTCTATTTAATTTTATTTAGTTTTCTTAAGCAGGTCACAGAAGCTCACCACAGTTACCTAGATTTTGGTACCGTGTTTTGCCGTTTGTGGTTACAACCCCGGAAATTTGTTTTTATTTTATCACTTTGTTTCTATTTGGTCGTAAATTGGGGTCGCGAGCTAACCCCTTGAAGTAAATTTGGTCTCTTCATTTATTTGTTTGCCGATATATATATTTTTTTTAATAGCTCGTGGTGGAGGTGGATGTTTGTTGTTGTAAGAGACGTGGTAGTCGTAACTGTTCAAATCAACGTTACAATATATACCCATTGCTTTCCAGTGCCCATACTCAGTCTGCAGGTGCACCTTGAGCTGTGTATGTACCTGAAGATGGGACAGATTGCAGTCTCCGAAATGTCACAGTTTGTTTTGTCGCAAGGAGACAGTTAGTTGTGTTCATCTATGTTTTATTGTTCTTTGTTTTACTGTCTACAGGTACTGTGTTATTTTCATTTATTCATTTTCCTCAGGATGTCTGTGTTTCTGCTGTGTCGTCTACATCCAGATTTTTTTTTGTTCGTTTGTTTTGTCTGTTGTTACTATATTTATTTTTGGTTTGTTGTTTCGAACTTTCTGACGGAATCCCTTTT
The DNA here is from genome assembly GCA_003012365.1 of Medauroidea extradentata. Classification (NCBI taxonomy): domain Eukaryota; kingdom Metazoa; phylum Arthropoda; class Insecta; order Phasmatodea; family Phasmatidae; genus Medauroidea; species Medauroidea extradentata. The sequence continues at coordinate 18,870 of PNEQ01054189.1, read as the reverse complement.
GTGGAATAATCTGAGTTATTTATTTATTTTTCCTTTGTTTATTTTTTGGTACTTAGGTGCTCATTTGTGTTCATTAATATCCTTGTAACTCATTGAATGAATTCCTTGTTTAACTGTATATGTTTTACTACATTTGCCTGTTGCAAACAAAATCATTTATTTGTTTACTTGTCTGTTTTTTCATATGTTTTCTCTGGTTTTCTGTGACACAACATTTCCTACAATGGTGTATGTCCAAAATACTTCTTTAGTTTGTAACTTGCCCCCATTGCTAGAATCTTTCAAAAGTAACATCAATGCCCAATGTGACGTGTACAGGCACTTGCCCCTACCTAATTTAAATTTATATAAAATATATTTTTCTTATTTCAATTGAAATCTTTAATTGCATGTTATGTACTTTATTTAGTGTTGCTTTGTTTGTTTGGGATGATACAACAGGATTCAGTAACTTAGTAATGGATGACATAAGTAAATTAAATTCAGTTTTCAAAATTTAAGTTCAAAATACAGTCTGGAATTTCAACGTAGCGTTTTTTGTGTAGTTTCCTGGCTTGTTTAATTTCAATTAATTTTGTTGATATAACTTTTTCTTGTATACATATTTTTTTCCAGATTTGGCAGTTTTTAGTAATTTATTAAATTTTTCGTAACTTCTTGTGTTGGAAGCGTCTCCTGGCTGTAGAATTTCTGGCACCGAAGTTGTGGCTGATCGCCTACTTCATGGAATTTCTTCATGACGTAGATTATTGACTCACATTGGTTAATCTTTTCACAGGGTTGCTTGAGGTATTGCACCACGAGTGTACTTCCATTGGGCTACAAGTCACTAGCCGTAAAATCACTAGCCCTAAAATTATTTTAGGGCTAGTGACTTTACTGACTTACTTTAGGGCTAGTGACTTTAGGGCTACTGATGCGCGTGCCTGTTCTATTGATGTACATCTTTCATCCCCAATTCATGTATTTGTGTCTGTATTCTTTGTTACCGTATTTTAATGTAAAAATTATTCATTCAATATTTGAAACATGTTTTAAATGTAATTTTGCTGTTGATGGTAGATTAGAATCTTGTTGAATCACTCAGCCAAAGCTTTTAGCTACTGTGTCCTTTGCCGTGATTACCAGTCGAGCATCGGACGCGAGTGCCAATTGGATGTGAGGCGCAAGTGCCAGTAGTGGTCGGGCATGCTGGAAAAAGTTGATGGCAAAAGGAAGACGCGTACAGTTCGCGAGGGCTCAGCGGGACTCGCCCTGGGTACGGAGAAGTGACAGATGAGCATTTAAGTCTCATTAAAGTTTCTTTATTTTATTTATATATGTTAACCTGGCGGATATCTGGGGTAATGCCATGACTGTGGTTCGGTGATCTGGTCGAAAATTTGAAATTTTAGTCTGTTAAAATAGGTGTTTTTTTTTTATAAAAAGTTAAAATTGGACATGGTAGCTGAATGGACACCATCTCATAGACTTAGGGAGTAATTGTTTTCTTTGTGCATAGCCTACTTAAACATTATCATCTTCTCTTCGAACTAGGAGCAGCACCAGCTCCACCTCCACAAAGGCTTAGAAAGGCTAAGGGTCCACAGACTCACGGCTCACCTCAATAAGTGTCACTTCGGGAAAACTACCATTGAGTACCTGGGGCATGTCTTGACTTCCGAATTGCAAGCAACTCCGCCAGTTTCTGGGACTCTGCGATTGGCTGCAAGACTTTACACCCAACACAGCCCACTTTGTGGAACCCCTTAACATGAACCTCTCCGGCAAGCAAAAACGTAGGATATGGGGACAAACTGAGGAGAAAACCTTCAGAGAATTGAAGAACCAGTACCAGGGACTCCCCATGCAGCGCTGACCAGACTACCACTCGCCACTTATACTTCAGACAGATGCTAGTCAAGTGGGCCTGGGAGCAGTCCTCTATCAAGAGACTCCAGACAAACAGAAAAAAGTGATTGGATTTGCCAGCACCCAGCTAAGCCCTGCAGAGCACCGATATGAAACATATGGGCATAATTTGAGTGATCCGGAAGTACAGGCATCTCCTCGAAGACAGGCCCTTCATTCTGCAGACGGACAATTGTGCTATCCAGTGGCTCCACACCACAAGCACCAGGAAGACAAAACTTACCAGATGGGTATTACTTCTCCAAGAGCTTAACTTCAAAGTTGGACCGTGGCCCCTTACCATGGGCCGTTGCCCATCTGAACAAGCCTCCAAAGACCACAACCTTCTGTGGCAAATCTGCAGAGGCAGCCCAGCCCAGCAGCAAGGCCGATACCGAGACACTCGTGGAGGTCACCGAAACCTCGCCTCTTCAAGTGGCCAACACAGTCTCCACCAGAGTGAGTTCGTAATGAATCTGAAGACATACAACAATTGTACTTATGCTACTCATGTTTTCCAGTTGTATAGATAGCTGGGTAAAAAAGCATTAAGGCAGGAGGCATGTCCAGTGCCTTGTGTCTTTCTATCTCCTTAAGCTTAGGTTAATAAAGTCTTTTCGGGAGCCTCACTTTGCCATCCGGGGGGAATTGACACACCCCAAGAGTGCTATCATCTGTAATGTTTTTATAAGCTTGTCTTCCCAGAAATACGTTGTACAAACTCGTGTTGCCATTTATTGCCAAGTGTGACCAAGCTAACCTCACTTATCAGCTATCTCAAGTACTTATGTGTTATTGAAATCAATGTATGTATAATATTATCCTGAGCCTAAATGTTGTTTCAGAACACTAAAATTGTTTCCTAATATGTATTTCATAATTAAATCAACTTTATAACCATGGCAGCAGGACTGTTTACAAGCACTGCCATATTTTCCAATGTGCAAACACTGCTAAATACGCCATTAATAAGGGTTGTGTATGTACAATTACTTGAAAATATGTTTAACATTGATGTATTTGTGTATTTAATTTTACTATTTACGTTTTCACTGCAACATGCGGCAAATGTAACTACAGGGAATTTTGTTGTACATTCACGGGAGAGTAATTTGTTTATTTATGAGTACCTGCAGTAGCAGAAGACAAGAACTGACGTCAGACATTTTCTTTTTCACTGCCTAATGGGACTTCCACCCCCTTGGATGGGTATATAAGGAGGGTGAGAGGCCCATGCAAATCAGTGTTCTAGGGCTCGGCTACCACCGAGCAAACAAGGCACTCATCCTTACCTTCTTCCCAAGGATTGTGGGCCAGCCAGGCACACCTAAATCCTCACTCCACCAAACTTATGGGTTGTGGGCCTACACTCCAACCTGCATCAGTGCCTATCATAAGGTAGGAATCCGGGGTACCCTAGTTGCGCGTGGCATATGGGTAGGCACCCAATCACCAAATCAAGAGTCAATATGCACAAGTACTTCTGCCAGACGTGGAAGTCGATAATCAATAGTAATGAAGCTTCCATAGTACAGTGACTATGTGCCTAGTAGTGATTGTGATTAACATAGAAAATCTGTAAATAGTATTGCCAGTGTGTAAAGTGTGAACAGTGTACTTTGCCAAAGCTGCAATATATATTCAAGTGGGTATCATAGTATTTTCTTTACTTATGCCGAACGACATCATGGAAATTCACATCACCAAGTGAGAGATGGGGATTATAGAGGGACAGAAGTTGCAGGCAACAGCTCCCCATGAAATACAGGTCATCACTCAGTGTCATACCCACGCCAAAAAAAGCTACCAGTGTCCAATCTCACGCTGCTGGAACTCTGTGAGCAATATAGCGCCACTCGGGCAGAGCCTACGAATCCCGGGGTCCAGCCACGTGGGAAGATGCGATTCTCACAAATCTAACCGGACATCTGACACCAATAGGTACCATTACTGAGTCACATAAAGAAAACCCCGCACTCTGTATCCAAGAATTGATCATCGAGGACCAACATCAAAGCCTAAGGGACTAGTATCGCAACTGAAGCAGCAGTCATGGGATGTCTCTTTTGAAACAGATGAGTGACCATACAACCGACCCAAAGTATAAAGAAGAAAAAAAAAACTCAATCCCTAGTCATTATTCCAGAGAGCGAAAATAGCGCACAGCCTCACTCAGGGACGTCACTTTCCTGGAAGCATAGTTCCCCTCTGCCAGCAGGGAATCACCAATCTAATCTCTACCAAGCAGGCATCTAGCCCAGCTTCATTTCCTGTTGGAAACTGCTCTTATAGCACTTAGTGATTGGGGCGAGACAGGTCGTGTGCAACACATTGAAAATAACTGGAGTGATGAAACAAACTCATATGTTTGATACAGATTGAAATCCATGTGAAAAATGTGTGACTCAAAATTGATACTATGTTAAACTACGATAAAAATTGAAAGTATGTCTTTTTAATTGTGTCACTTTTACGAGAACAATGTTTATATAGAAATTTACTAACCAATTTGGCTGCATTTCAAACACACAATTGATTTAACTCTTTTGCTGCAGGATAAAAAATGTTAATAATGCCAAGATAGTGTAAAAAAATAATTGTAAGTTTAATTTGGTTGCTTTCAAGCAAGAGAACCATGTATCTAGTTTTAACAGAGATGTTTAATTTGGTGTTAGACTAAGACTAAATTTGCATGTTCAGTTTAGCAATATTGTGTATATTTTACTATAGTCGAATGTCGGAGTTAAGGAATTAATGTCTATTACACGTGAGATGTATAGCAGAAAATTAACAGGCAGTGATGTATAGTAGAGCCCCAACTTAACGAACTCAGGAATAACGAAAACAGTGATTTAACAAAAGGATTTTTATGAACCTTCAAAACAATCCATAACAAAAAAATGTATGAAATAACAAAGTAACTTCGATAAAATGGAATATAAATTATAATATAAGTCTACTGAAAATATTATTATTGGCTGCAGTATACACTTATTTCTCTGTAGATAATCTTAAATCATCCGTCAAGAAATAAAATGAAAACTTTTGCCACAGGAATGACTTTCAGATGAACGCGCGCGGCCGAGCGAGCGACGCTGTGTGGCATAACAAGTACATACCTAGATCCTCACCCTAGATGCTGGTGAGTGAATGAGTATCTGGGTACCCAGTCTCCATAGTGCGGCGATGGACAGCACAGGAACTGATGCACAGACAGTGCTTTGCGTCTCCGTTTGAATTATCTGCATTGTAGCATACTCTATGGTTTAATTCTATTACCGATAGACTGCAGTGGTGTCCAACGTTATTATTTTTTGTGTTGCATCCCGTGATAAATCCAGCGTATTTGTAACAAATACGTAATTATATTATTTATACAGACTTTTTACAACTAATTTTCTACCGTAAACGTAAATAATTTTGTTCTCCGATGCAAAAAAACAGCTTGAGTGCAAAGTATTATTTTCAGCAAGCAACCAACCAGTTTCTTGCACGTGCGCGGCTGCCTACAAGCTACAATGGCCACCACTGTGCGAAGAAGATATTTGGTCAGCGCTTAACATCGAGGTCTTCAGCGCTGGTGAAGGGTGATATGATGTGAGTATGGAGCTGCGCCAGAATGAATGGATAAGGGAAACGGGAGATCCCAGAGAAAACCTGCCGACCAGCGGCATCATCCGGCACGATTCCCACATGCGAAAATCCGGGGACTGACCCCGCCGGGAATCGAACCCGGATCGCCTGGGTGGTAGACGAGAGGTCTGAGTTAGTCATAATAAATGAGATAGTTGTAAGCATCTGCTGCAGTTAATTGGAAAATTGTATTTTTTATAGTCATGTTCTTTTGAAGGACAAGTTCGAGAAGCCAGTAATATCACGTATCTTCCCTCGATTGAAGATTATGGTGATATGTACACTGTTTAGTAATGTAATGGAATACATATTTGTTTTTAGTGTATTTAGTACTAGTGTTTGAAGAAGGCTTGTATTGAAAGCTGCATGTTTGACTTCTACAGGAGTACAGCAGGTGGTGGACTACGTGGAGCGTGGTCATTACCAGATAGCCTGTGGCAAGTACTTTGAGCTGAGCCATGGTATGCCCCCTGAGGCTGGGATCAATCATCCCAACCAGTACTTTGAGCTCAGTCAGAAGGTTATGTCAGCTACAGGCTCTGCTCGAACTGCCAATGTGGACCCAGGTGAATTATTGCTGTACCATGCCGTAAGGTGACTTGGGGGAAGATGTCAGTCATATAAATCTGTTACATTAAGTTAATTATTATTTAAACTTTTTTAAGAGAAACTTACATCTCATTTCCAGTTTTTACACAAATATCCAATGAAAATTGTATCCTATCATAGTATTTTTTGCATATTTATCGAAACGTGATGGCTTTAAAATTCGTTGTGTCTTGCATTTTTCCCCAAGTTACCTTATTTGTTACTGCATCTTTGTATTTATTGGTTAAGAAGATCAGGTCTGTTTTACATAGTGTTTTGCAGAAAAATAATACAGTTTATTGATGAAATATTTAATTTTTGTCAATAACACAGGAGTCTTTTTAATAAAAAAAAAATACTCCCAAGAGTGGTAAATAAAATCTCTCCTTGCATAAAAATATTGAAAATGCTTTGCTTGCACCAGGTGACTTATGTAGCTTTTTGTGAAAAAGTATGTTACCTATTAGTAAAATATAATTTTTCATGAACAGATGGGTGTTTTTGGAATGTAAGTTTGGAGTTTGCAATCTATCATCAATAAAAAAAAACTTGTGTATGTGTCGCACCTACTATGCATGCTTTGGTAACTAGCACAATATTCGTATGTTAAGGGGCATTGATCCCTACCACCTTGAATTATCTGCTTTTTCTCGATAACTTCTATTCCAGTCGATGTATCAAAATTTTTGTTATGACAGGGCATAGATACAAACTTAATGGTTTTTCTGTAATTGCTGGAACCATAATATATTCATTATTTTGCAACGGGAAACAGCTGAAAAGGAAAAATTGCTTTATTTACGGGAGCGACTACAGAGGCCACAAAATTAACAGAAACAAGGCCATATGGATTCCAAAAATGAATGAAACAATAAACTATGCCTTGTTAGCGTGAAAACAGCAAAACAATGTGTCTATTCACTGATTTATAAGAAAAACCGTAAAACCGATCTGACAGGGATCAATCCCCGTTAATATTTATATCAATAAGATAGAAAAGTAAATTTTTATCGTATTCTGTTTTACAGTGTATAACTTTAGCTTATACAAAAGTAATTATTGTTCTTTCATTGTTTTCAGATTTACTAATCTATGTTGGTTCCTTATTCTAAACAGTTGCCTTTTGGAAAACAGCTACTGTAGTATGTTAGTAAGCAAGCTGTAGTGTCAGCCTTTATCTTATTAATATTTTTATAGTGTACCATCACCGCCCCTCCATCGGGGCTAACCTCGACATGGTGATGGCACCTAACAATTATTTCAGCAGCAGAGCAGAGGCAGGAACGAGGGTTGCGATCCCCAACAATTAGCAAGCTACGCCTAGGCTAGGGTATAATTTAATTCAATCAGAGCTAGATAATCATAACCTCAAGTCTAGCAAAACTAGCAAGTGATCAGCATGATCTGTAAGTAATATCACCATAATTAACAAACTGTAAAAGGGAAGTTACCAATTAACTTCAACTTCATGGAATCATACCAAACAGCCGGTTTATTAACAAATCAAAACGAAATCATCAGTTACAAAACCTCGCAAATAATACAAACTCAAATAGTTAACCAAGGATCAGTACATTCAACAAATAACATTAAACATAAATCTTACAAAAATACAATACCAGGTGTGCAAATGGAATCTCATTTAAAGTTGAACAAATAGGAAATAACAAGAAGCCCTAGTCGATAACCCTGAGGAGGGTGTAGCAAAGACAACAACTAAACATAGGCTAGCCCTACCTCATAGGGAACTAGCTCACACAACAGGTGCTGACTCTCAGCAGCAAACCCTAACATAAATCGAGGGGACACACGCCCCTAAACACACTAATTAAAACTCTAGGGAACCACGTCCCAACATACATTCTCAAACACAAGCATATCCTACCTCAGTAGTAATGCATTAACAGCTTACACCCTCACACAAAAGTCTCATAGTCGGGCACATAAGGTGCATGCGAAACATCTAAGTGGTTTATATACGCTGTTAAATCCAAGCATCAAATTGCACACCTTTAAAGATTAATTAACCAAGTAATAAAACTTATAGAAATTACATGTCTGCCCCTCTCTCTCTCACACTGAATAATAATTACGTATTTACTTTAATTTACTTATTGGAATCCCGAACGCGACAGTTACTTTAATTTATCAGAAAAAAGAGTGAAACCACAACAAACAACACAAGACACGACCGAAACACTAGGACTTGGGCCATTATGCTACAGGACTTCAACTCAAGAAATAATAAACATGAAACTAAACAAGGTGCCACAAATTAATCATTTACAAGTCCTGCAGCATAACAACCCATTCCACATTTACAATAATGAATAACAAAGCAACACTTACATTTCACTGGAAGCCGACTGAACCCCGATACAACAAATACACGACTATAAATGCAAGAAGCGAGAATGAATATCACCACTGGAAATAGTCCGCCCAACATGGCGGAGCAACTACGACCTTTAAATTACAATATATCAATTATTACTAGGACATCTGGAATAACATAATGAAAACACAATACAAACATTACCAGTCTCGCTAAGAACAATATTAATTATATAAACAATTCCCTTCAGAAATTCACAATATTATGGGAAAATTATATCAACACAACTCTCGGGAATATTTCTTGAGGTTCCGCCGTCGTCGCTCGATAGCGCTAGTGTAGTACGAGGCTAGCTGCACTGCCTGTACCTGTGTCTCTGTTTAGTCTGCATCACATCTATGGCGAAGAATGTCATGTTTACAAACGGCAACGGTAAATATTCCAAAACAACAAATGGAATACTAGATATGTAATTAAAGTCTGGATACGTGGAAACGTTTGAAATTTAACTGCTGAGTATTATATATGTTAATTCTTGATAACTTGCAATGTCTGAACTGTTTCTAACGTCGTCAAATTACGTCGTTCACTGACGCAGTTTGTACAAAGCCACTGTCAATATTCACTATATTATGGTCGACGATCTGCAAAGTCCTGGTAAACTGTACAATTGTAGAATCTTCACAACATTGCGTGAAAGGAAGTGCGGGCCCAGCACAACAGCAAAGGTGAGAATAAGGAATCTATGATAAATGCCTAATTAGATGTAATGTTAATTGTATTAAGGGGGATTGATCCCTGTCAGATCGGTTTTACGGTTTTTCTTATAAATCAGGGAATAGACACATTGTTTTACTTTTTTCACGCTGACAAGTCATTGTTTATTGTTTCATTTACTTTTTGGAATCCATATGGCATTGTTTCCGTTAATGTTGCGGCCTCTGTAGTCGCTCCCGTAAATAAAGCAATTTTTCCTTTTCAGCGGTTTCCCGTTGCAAAATAATGAATATATTATAGTTACAGCAATTACAGAAAATCGATTAAGTTTGTATCTATGCCTTGTCGTGACAAAATTTTTGATACATCGACTGGAATATAAGTTATGGAGAAGAAACAGATAAATCCAAGGTGGTAGGGATCAATACCCCTTAAGGTGAGTGGTGTCTGTTCCCAACATAATTTTCATACTGGATGTTACAATCTTATAGAAGGCCTAAAAACCTCCTACACCCTATAGATAATTTACAGTGCCTTTTGTAGTGTCATGAAGCCAAGTGTGATGTGCGTATTGCAATCATACATGTGCATTCAAGTGTAGTGAGGTTTTGACCAAGTTGGTAACTGTAATTTTGAAGATCAAAAAGATTTTTTTATGTAGAAAAAATTATGAACTATTTGTACAGCATGTGATTGTTAGTCTTAAGAGTTTTTTCTGAGATGTTAGTTTGTTAGTATTCTACAATGTGTGTTGTTTTGCAGGTGCAAAGATAAAATTGTCTTCTGTCATAGAGATGTCAGGTGAAGACATGTGGGATGAAGATTTCAGTATCAGTGCTTTGAATGAAAGTGCACAGGTTGTTCTGGATAAAGAAAACTCTGCAAATACTTGAAGATATTAGAATGTTGTATGCTGTATGTGTTGCAAACAGGTTGAAACTCTTCTTTCGAAATGACTTTGTGATACAAAAGTTTCAAAACTATTTTATATTGACGTTAAGTAAAGTGAGCATAATTTTTATTACTATGGATATGTTACAGTAAAACTCTATTAATAAGTTTGTAATGGGGAAAAAATTGTTATTACTTAGTAAAACTTCTTAAAGGGTTTAAATTATGTATGTGTGCATAGATAGGGTGCAAAATTACTTATTAAGCAGGAAACTTCTTAAATGGAAAACTTCTGAAAAGGGTTTTCTTGCATTATATTTCCAATTAAAAAAATAATCATATACGTACAGTGAAATCTTCTTACTGTAAGAGATCATAATAGTACATAAAATTGTCGTAACTACGAGTTATCGCAACAGCTGAATGTTTATTTACATAAACAAGAATTCTTAGGTTATGAACATCTGATGAATTGTTAGATGGGAATAGTAATAGCTCTGTTTACCTTTGTTAGTATCTCTGTTATCATAAAGAAGACTGCTAAAAATTACAGGTTCAACATTTATTTTGTTTATTATTCAATAATTTATTTATTCCATGGTCTTCATTAGTTTTTGTAATCGCCATTTTCACTCGCCAAAGCATGGCAAAAGGTAAGGAAAAGATGAATTAGACTGTCCTGTGGGATGGTGAATAAAACAAACAGCATTGCTAGCTTGCTTTTGTGATTGGTCGAAACTGACAGAGCTTCAGCAGCAACACAGTTTATGATTGTTCAAACAAACAAGATGTGAGATGTTTCACCTAACATATGCTATCTTCATTGTGTGTAGTAATCAAAGCAAGTACTATTTTATTACATTATCCTAACTAAGTACAATTGAATGATTTCAACAAAAGTTTTGCCAAACTTAAAAAACTTAAGGGTATAGTGTGTGTTGATACATTAAAAAATCAAAGTATAAAAATATCAAAATGGCACAAGAAGTTTATGAACTCATTTAGGTTGGGGAGAGAAAAATTTCAACTCATGGCATGTGTAAAGATATCCAAATAAAGTTTGAATGCATGCATTGCAACAATAGGATGAATCTTGCCACATGTCCATGTTGCGTTTCGTAAATGCAGTACCTATGTAAAAGGTATTTTTATTTTGTTCCCCAAGAACAACATTGCTATATAAATCTGTAAAAAAAAAAAAATCAGGTTACATACTTGTCTTAAAATACCTGCTGTGTCAAAATAGTTACGAATTACGGTATTTGTGTTTGAGGTTAGCTTGTATGTGACCAGGGTGTCCAGCGACCGGGAAATGCAAGAAAAGCGGGTAATGTATGGAAATTGTACATGATTAGTAAAAATTATGGGAGTTATTCGTCAATGTTTCATCTGCTATAAATTTAGTGCCCCACTCCCTCCTTCCTTTCCTTGATGTGTTCTCAAGGTCATAGCTTTTCCTAGGTGGTGGAACTGCTTCAGTTATTTTTGCCATTTTATTCGGCTACATCCACACTGAATGAGAGTCTGCACCATAACTTCAGCACGCCGCAGATGCGTGGAGCTGCAGCTGCCAAATAATAGGCACTTTTGAAAGTTCACAAGGATAGGTTAGGTCAGCCAAAATTCCTGTTAAAGTTGTTCGAAACATAGCCTGAGTGAAATTTACCAGTTTTGAATGTTCACCTGACTGGTTCTCGAGCAAGGTCAGTGGGGTTAGCAGACAAAATTCTCCATAGTGTAAACAGTAGACAACCAAAACCACAACAGGTGTTTTCGAAAACTCAACCGCTAGAGTAGGGTAGGTTATCTCGTTCACATGACCAACTTTTGCAGATCACTTAAAGAACATTTTACACTTGTAATGGTTTTCCGGGTAGGTGAGAAGTTGATCTTGAGTCCGTAAGTTGAAATTCTAACATTGGTTAATGTCATCTGGATTAAATTTCGAATACCTTAAACTTGAAAGTTTTGCTGATCTATCCTAACTTCGTGAATTTTTACAAGCACCTCTGGATGAAACTATACATTCCATGCCCAACCTTGCAATGGCGCTAGCCAATTGGCGAGGCTTGACCGGTTTAGGAAGCATATAATTGGCTGGAATTCACAGATGGAAGGGTCTTGCAAAAGTTTCCAAGAGATGGCAGTACAGTACAATCCTGTCATAGAAATCACGGACATAGCGAAAACACAATTATAGTGATGTCTTGTTGAGGAACCGTCAAAAAATCGCAAAAAAAATTTCATGAAAAATGTGAACTTTATGTGTAGAAACATGTATGGAGAGTCTTGTGAAGCAGGCTTGCAGCGAGATTTGTGACTATGTGAAGCAGACTTGCTGCGATGTGAAGCGTGTAGGTATTTGTTATTTTGACAGCCGGATGTACAGATTACCTCCACCCCTCGCGCCGACCAGTCGCGCCGCTGCCCCTCCTCCCTCGACAGACCAGCCTGCTGGCACTGTCACGTGACTACGTGAGTCATGCTCAAGCCTGCACCTCGATTCCCTCCCGAAACTCAAGTGTGCGTCGTTCTAAAAATAGAATTTTACCCCAGTTAATCGTGCTTTCAACCGTGTTCACGTACAGCTTGCTTTTCTGGCGTTATTTATTGATTACGATTTTGAATTACGACTTTAGATTACGATTCTGGATTTTAATACAGTACGTACATAGTTTTTTGCTGTATTTGATGACCTGCTTACGCTATTTTATTTGGATTTTGATACGTTTTCTTTTGGATTAAGTTACGATCCCTGTATTACAGTACATATTTAGAACTTGTTTTTGTTGTTTAATTAATAATGTAACTTTTTCAAGTGTGTAAAAGCGACCTTCACGGCTCTGTTGCCGGAGTCTATCCGCCCAATCTGGCTCCTACTGTGACACTGTCGCCTACAAAAGTCACGCATGATTACCGTTCACGAGCGGCAGATGCGCTTACGTGCTGGCCGCTCCTGTCAACTCCAGCAATCCACGTCGCAGTTTTATTTTCGTTGACTATTTATTTTGTTTTTCGTATCGTAGCATACCAGTATTGCCGCATAAACTGCACTTCTATTTTTATCGCCATGGCTTAAAAACGTATTTTAAATAGATTTCCCTACCAAGTTTTTTTGTTTGTTACTATTTGTTAAGCCTTGCACAATTTATATTTTCATTCGTTACACTAAAAGTCGTATGCATATTAATGAAAATGTAATATGTACTAACAAAATAACCTGTGGCAACATTTCATAAATAAAGTGATATTTGCGCGAGTACATATTGTTAAAATGCACGGCAAAGGCCAAAACTCATTTAAATCTCTGTAAAAATAAACAAATAAAATGTACGGTATTCTGGGCGAACGAATAATGTGTAGTGTGGCTAGAGAGACATGGTGCACTGGAATCTGCTTCGGCATTTTTAATATTATTTATGTAAATATTTTATTAATATTTGTTCCCGCCGTTGCCGGAAACCGCAGGCAAGGTGCGCTGACTACATAATTCACATTTTTATAAACATCGCAACACATCTAGGATACTAAGCAAACCCACCATGTTAATTTATTATCAGGCAGAATAGCAACGTCAATTTTACTGTACAGTATCTCCAAAACCGGGTCTGATTTTATCTAAAATTTTGATGCAGTCAACGATCGTATATGCCCGCTGTGGGAATAGTTTCAACAATGCCGAATTCTTCAAGGTTCAAATGATGAAACACAATTTTACAGCGGCAATCCATTGGTCTGCAGCGCCTTCAGTGTAATCATGTTGACTCTGCCGGCGCGTTTACTCTTGCTGCGCAGGCGGAACACAGTTGAGGCGGTCCAACGATTGATAGCCATACTTACATGACGCGGCTGAGTTTTTGGCCCGTTTTGACTTAGCGAATGGTTGCACCCATACTTGTTGGGTATCATTGTAACCAGCGCATACGTACCTGTTAAAATAAACCTAAATTTCTTAAAATAATGTACTTCTTTGTAATTAAATAAGTTTAAAGACAGTTTTAATGCAATTTTTAGGTTTAGGGGTCAGAATCGGCCAAATTCGGCTATAGCGAAGACACTGCTGTAGCAAAGATCGAACCCAGAACTGAGATATTTCGCTATAACGAGACTCTACTGTATTGTCGCACTCGGGAGCTTACGTGAAAATTGTAAAACAATTGGGAGAAAAATGGATGTGATGCTCTTTCACCAAGTGATAGATACATTTGATCAAATTAATACTTTGTATGCATCCATGCTATTGGCTATTCCAATTCATGTTTTGGACGCAAGAATACTTAATTTGGATTTCTGATTAAATGACTGTAATCTTGTAACTTTGTTACATAACAAGACATTCTTACAAATAACAAATACGGTGTAAGTTAAATTATGTGACTAAATTATATGCATTTTTTAAATATAGAATTGCTGTAATGAAAAATATTTTAGTTAATTCAGTACGACCACGACGCCTGACAATGTTGCCCCTTTTTTCATTCTCATTTTGTTCTCATTATACAGTAAACCCCCAATCTAACGACATCGGTTCTAACGACATTGGCGATCTAACGACATAATTTCCAGGAACCGTAGAAAAATTGATAATTTACAAATCTATCAAAGCTAAGTAGAGTGAAATAGATCGCAGTAAAACATTAATTAAAAATAATTATACGTACATTAAACAATAACATAATGCAGTTATCATAAATTAGTAATGTGCAGCTGTGAAACAAAAAAAACTGTTAAAAAATGCTAGAAACTTCGGCTGGAATATAGTTCGAAGCGCCCGCTGGGTGCATAGGCCACGCATGCAACACCGACAGATGTGAGACGTGATGACTAACGCTGCCTTATCTCCTAATGCTCCCCCTCACTTCTCCACGCTCCCTCCTGCCTGAACTTCCCTCTCACACTCCTCTACGTGTCCTTATCTCAGCTATGCAGTTCAATACGCGACGTGGCATAGCAATGGTAATTTACAACCTTTTTTGAGGAACAATGAAAAATTCGGATAAAAAATTGAAAATTTAAGGAACATTTTTTATGTTGCAATTTCCTTTGTAAGTGCTGTACTGTAAGGAACACACTGCTAATTATGGATACAATCCCTCGTGATTGTCCACGCCAGCCAATAAACATTCATCCCCCTTTCCCCTTGAACAAGCCAGATTGTGCTTGCATGCGTGCGCGTGAACTGCAGACTGTCTGATAGTCAAGTGCAACCAGCATCCTGTCTCGCTGTTCTCGCCATAAAGCAGAACGGCAGAGCCACGTGTTTGTTTTTCCTCTCCCTTTCTGCGACTCTCTCCCATGTTTCTGTGTCTTGTGATAGCCCAGGGGGATAGGGGTTGAAGACCTGACACAGTTTTTTTTCCACCCTCATTACAGCACGGATAAAGAAAAAGGACCAGCATTACACTCAGTCCATAAAAGAAAAAAAATTCAGCGTTATCTCATCTTTTTCTCTCTAGCTGCAGAATTGAGCTCGGCTTGACCTTGAAAACTTCAGCTGTATTATTGATCACTCGTCATGTGGCTGTGAAAGCGCTGTGTCGTAAAAACGGCCTACAACGCAAACACAACAGTCACGTCGCCGTGTGCGGCATGTGGGCTGATACGGTTTTTGTTTTATGCTCGCTCGACAGCGGAGCAAGAAGAGCGACTGAAGCCAGCGTGCCGAGAGCCATTTCAACTCTATTCACAGTACAGAGCATTAAACTGGTGTGTTGTGCATAGTTTCGTGATTTTTGCAACAGGCCTACAACTTTTAATAGTATCGCGTAAATGCTTATAATGGCGACAGGCTGTAACAGTTCTTGCGCAATAAAAAAAGACTAAATGGCTGTACTGAAAGGTTTAAAAATTGTTGCAGTGTACTTTAACGTAAATAATAAGAGTTGTTCTGTTGTGGTCTGAATGTGCTTCGTGTGAGACAAGCAGGATGAATCACGCCTGCACGAACTGCCCGGAGGCAAGCCAAGGCCAGCTGCCCGGCCACTCCCCTCCTCCATCCTACACAACCAGACCAAGCACGCCGCTCTGCCACGCACGTCATGGTAGGGGATTGTGGGGTACCATTTTATTTGGAAGACACCTTTTCATCGCACCAAAATATAATTTCAATGAAAACTTTTCTAAAGTCGGTATTTGTTCTACATAAATTAAAAAAAAAAGACACACACTTAATTTTTATTTGGGTGGGGGGGAGGGGGCAAATTTAGTTACCTCGGGACTAACGACATCGGCGATCTAACGACACAATTTCCTGGCACCGTGCAATGTCGTTAGATCGAGGGTTTACTGTAAGCGTATCTACACTGATGAGTACTACATTTTAAGTGAAAATTATCTAAGTGTTAAATTTGTGTGAAAATTACATTAATACGAAACACGTTTTCCTGCTTGAAAATATAAATACACGAGGTGACATTGTATTGTGCGCTGTAGGTTTGGCCTACAGCCACAGTACGTTTCCAATTTATTTTTATTTACATTATTTTTGTTTACTTGCAGTAAGAGTATCATGTTGCTTGAAATATATATTAGCAAATTAAATGTGATAAAATGTCTTATGTTTTGTCACAGCCACTGTCATTGATTTACTATATACAGTAGGGGTGTGCAAATAGTGGTTTTAGGGTTTCGAATAGTTTTCGAATGAATAGTAATATTTTCGAATAATTTTCGAATAGTGTTTCTTAAAATTTTAGTATACATTTGCCAGTGCATAATCTTGTATTTACATGGAGATATAGAAATACATTTCGCTTTATTAATATAATCGTAAAAAGTTAGCAGTTTTTACTTGATAACCTTAAACATTCCTAAAACATATATGTTTTTGTTACTTTGTACCTGTTCTTATTAATATACTGCCCTTTCTTCTCAATTTTCTTCTTTTGTTATGTTTGTGAGGAATCACAAAATTCTTTTTGTAAAAAATTGCTTCTTACAGATGGCACTAATGATCCAGTTTACTTCTTCTCTACATGTATAAAGACAAAAAAAAAGTACTTTTCTGTAATATTTTTGGAAGAATTTAACGACAGAAATCTTAAAGCTAAATTAATATGTAGTAAGTTATTACAATACTACGAAAAATTAAATTTTTGTGTGTAGGAAACAATGTAATGCTAATGACTAATTATTTTGCAAACTAATTTTGGTAAAATAACAGTAAAATTTCCTGTGTATTTTATATTTGGAAACATTCGTAGAAGGTAAATATCAAGTTTAGCTACTTATCGTGTACCAGTCAAAACTATTGATTTTAGACATATAGTTTATCGGTGAAAAATGTTTCTGGTGACATTCTAAGTAGTCCTATGTAAAAAAAATTTTTTTGTTAGGCTAGGTTAGTTTACATTAGTTTAAGTTAGTTTAGGATATTTTCAATTAGATTAGGTAACGGAAAGTTAGGTTACCTATTCTTACTTAAACTAACCCAATCTAACTTAAACCAATCTAAACCAATGTATATTAACCTAACAACCTAACCTAACAAATGTTTTTTATGTAGGACTACTTAGAACTTCACTATTATAGACACATTTTTTATTTCTAAAATCAATAGTTTGGCCGGTACACGACAAGTAGCTAACCTTGGTATTTACCAAGGTCACAATATTAGCGATACATAAAGTTCTAGTGCAAACCGCCGTAATTTCATCCAAACGAATATCTTGTATCCACACTTTCGTCACGTTAAATTCGGAATTGCAGGCTACCTAAACGGCTGAAAATGATTTTCCCCATGTTTTGGCCATTTTAATTCGTGTTCCCACTTTTTGCGACATCGGTAAGGATTTACAATATTTTTCGTTTCTTTACTTAACGAAAATAAGAATTATTAACTTGCCCACAGCAAAATTTTATGCAAATATACGGTGCCGCGTTAAAAGTAAACAGACACCTTGTCATAGATGTATGCACGGTAACTACGTATGTAGACATCAAACTTTCGCTGCCGTAATTACAGTGATCACGATCTTACAACGTCGACAAGACCACCACTGCCGCCATCTTGTGTATATCAAGATGTTCCGTTAGCGCGTATCGCTACGCTTCGATGATGAGTATCTGCACAAGTACATCTATGACCACGAATGTGACGCCACACATGAATATGTAAATATTTACGTTGAATATATGCAAGAATATCAGTTCTTTCCCGTATATTTATTTTAACCTTGAGCTGGGCTCAGCCCGATTCAATGTATGTCTGCCCATATTGTGTGGCTCCCCCCTCCTCGACTTCTGGTATCTGAGTACAGTCGAACGATTATCTGTGACTTGGCCTCATGTGACGTCGTCTTTTGACGTAGCCCACCCCTCCTCTCTAGACCTTCGGCCGTCTTCGGCGGACGTCGTGCCTCTCCTCCTCGCTTCCCCTCTCTCTCCCTCCTTCCCGGTGTGAGCCTGTTCCTCGCGGCTGGAGAGGGGTCAGTTGGTAGTGAGCTCTCGTGTGGGTTACCTGTGCTTGCTCGCGCCCATGGCTGCACATCCTCGTTGCCTGGTAAGTGTTGATTTCAGTTCGCGTTTAACATATTTCCTTTACTTACGTGACCAGTCTTTTCCTACACTGTCCGCGGGGATGTGTCGTCGCGGTCGGGAGGCAAGTATGGGGCGAGCATTAGGCTCGTGCCCAGTTGCTTAATTTTTGCTGGTTAATAGCGGCTTTGACCGTTTCAGTTTGTGTATTGGTGTTTTCCATGCCTGTGAGGCTTTGTTTTGTAATATTTGTATCACTGGTATAACAGCGATTATCTATGAATTTTGTAATGATTAAGCCTGGTGTTGGCTCTGTTAATTAATGTACCCGGATTATTTCA
>PNEQ01054188.1:0-11573 GCA_003012365.1 Medauroidea extradentata | reverse complement strand
CAACCTGGAAAACTATTTTTGCAATTTTCTAAAATCAACTAATGGAAACACTTCAGATCTGAATACTGGGCCACCTGCCAAAAACTCCATGACCACTATTTGATTATTTTTTTACTAAAAGTGTCAGCGGTAGTAAAGAAACATGCAAAACATGCAAGAAAATATTAAAAATTCCAACAGGTGCTTTATAAAGTAATTTTAAAAATATACGATTTTAGGGTCTGTTAAGTTTTATAAAACCAACTGAATTTCTTTGGTATTTTGTGATTATTTCAGGTACCACTACAACCCTACAGAATCATCTGAAACAACATCCTGAGCAATTACGTATAATAATTCCACTAAAAACATTTTTTTTTGCAAATCACTACAAAACTCTCATTTTTTTCTCAATTTATAATTAGCCTTCAAGGTAAGTTCCTAACAGTGTAAATTATTTTGCATTGTATATTTGTTAAAAAATTCAATTTACTTGATATTCGATTCGATATTCGATTCGAATTCGTGAATATTTCAACATATTCGCTTCGAATTCGCTTCGAAATGAAATTTTCATATTCGCCCACCCCTAGCAGAAAAACAGTTTTCAACCAAATGAGTGATTATAAACTTGCTGTAAAGTCCTCCTGGATTATTTTGTACTTAGTTTTTGAAAAATGACATTTTATAAATCACCAAACAATCTGTCGATAATTCACGATACATATTGTTTTTTTTATACATAAAACATTGCTATGCGAGATTTTTATTCTTGCCTTATAAACATCACCACAACTTGTTTAGTAATGAAGACATATCCACGTTTTGAAAATCGTGCAAGACATTTTCACTGTTTATGTCCAGCATCACATAACCTAATCCGCAAGCGACGTAAAAATAAACCGACGCGAGGACGGAACAAAATTGATCAAGGAATTTTGGTTCGGACCAACTGGAACGGGAAATGTACTAACGGGAAAAAAAATCATTCGTAGTAAGCACAACATTGACGCGTTAACGTCCAAAAATACAGTGGAATCTCACTATAACAACAACTGTAAATGGCAACAAAAACTGTCTTTATAGCAGATTGTTGTTATTTCCAAATAATTTTACATGTATTATGGAGATATGGTGCATTATAAAGCTGTTGTTATAGGACAGATAATGTTATAAACCATACTCTTTATAACGAGATTTCACTGTACTTTTAAAAAATAAAACATTGTATCTGATTGTGATATTTCTGACTTATTTTTACTGTGGTAATTATTACTGAACTAAACTTTTGGTATTTTCAGAGTATCGTACATCTCTAAATACTGGCAAATGTACCAAGATACTCGTACGTTTAACAGTGCGTCAGTCGTTAAATAACTCGTGAACCACCTGTACGGACGTGTCGTCCACTAACCATGAATATAGTAATAAACATATAGCATCATAGATTGTGTTTGCAACATCTATATATTTTAGATATTTGTTAATAAAACTCTCTCATTAAGTGCTGGAGTGGTAAATTTATATGTACACGACAGATAACAAAGATTTATTTCTTATGCATGATCACAGTGCAGGCGGTCGGCAGCCAATGAACATGTTTGTTTATAATTTGCTTTGTTTATCCTAAAACTCAACTAAGAGTGAACTGAGTATAGTAATGTGCATGTTATGTTTCACGTAGTGCATTTAGAGTCATATACCAGACTGAACTGAATTCTTACTGGAGCCAATATGGAGTAAACCTAAAGTGAACATGGACTGAAATGTGTTTATCGTGAAATTTTCAATTCAATTTTGTGGCCTCTTTCTCTTCATTCAGTTCAGTGCTGTCCGATGGGTGTTAAAATTAAATAATTCAGTCCATTTAGTCAACCCACTCCAGGTTGAATCCAAAATGAAATTTCACTATAACTGCATTGATAGTGTTTTCTTTTGTGCTTGTATATTCAAGAATTAATTTTACTTTTGTGATTGGCTCTTTTCAGTTACATGGTTTCAGCTTTCTCAAATTAAAAGGATAGTTTTACCACAAGTTATTGATCAACATAGTTATAGCCCAGTCACATTTAGTTCTGACTTGTAGTTTTTAAGTAGACCTTTGACAAACCACCCAAGCTGTAGCATTTGCATGTTGTTTTTGAACATAGGTGAAGCCACTAGAAATTTTGGGTTTGCACAGGACTATTCAGGTCTGACAGGTTTCAGTGCTAATACTCTTTATTTCCAAGTATGCGTAGAAGGTGTGAAGGGAGAATTTGTCAAACCGTTCTTTTAACATGCACGTGTACGTAGAAACATTGAAGTATCTACAGGTGATCCTCACAAGTATGCATATTCAAACATGCAGAAAAAAGAAAACTTGGAAATATTCAAAGTATATGTACCAATGTACCATCGGCACATTTTTTCCCCAAAACAAACTTCAAAATTCAGTGTGCGGGTCGTACATGGAAGTCAAGGTTTAGGATAAATCAGCAGGGCCTGCTTGAGTGCACTTCAAGCAGTGCAGCCAAACCGGGCACCATTTTTGAGGGGGTGCCAAACTTTGCTTGAAAAAAGTAAAATAAATACTGCATACAATAAAAATCGTAAGAATAATTATTTTGTGTACACTGGAGAACCTAATGTTGTGAAACTAACAGGGTTCTGTTCAGTAGGCATGTTGCGAGGTTCAAAAAGAATGAACTTACCGTGCTGTAACTATAGTTAAAATGTTTCAAATTTTTAACAAGTGAAATATCAGTTTTAAACAAATAGATCCACTGCCGATATGTCACGTGTTCCAAAAGAACTTCATGCTACTGTGCCTGTGCAAAAGCACTCTGTCACTGAAAAAAGAAATGGGGCTGCTGCTCGGATTACACACAGATTGTGTTGTGTTGGAGCCAGCAAGTAAAAATAGGTAAAAGTGGATGTGGATGAGTATAAAGAGCGGTAAATAAAATTCATTTTAGGTGACTAAGTTTGTGAACTTGTGAACAGTAAGTGTGTGTAGCATAATTCATATTATAAATAGTGAATTCAAAAATGTTAGTAGTAATGTGAGATTCTATTTTACGATTATTACTAATTATAGTGTAATTGCCTGATTTAGTTACCAAACGGGCCACGGTGATCGGGCGGTCAAACTGTAAACTTTGTACGTAAGTTCTGGTTATGCATCAACCCAAGTAACAGTAAAAGAAATAGCATCCTAACTTTGTTTCAAGCCAACTTTTGCAGTCGTTCGAAGTTGAAGGACGAACAGGATGTTTGATTATGAAGTCTCAGATGAAGCACCAATAGTGGCAGAACTTTTTAAGACAAATGTCTTTTATTGTATGATCAGTAAAATTGAATAAGCTTTGATTATACGCTTTGAACGACCCTCAATTTCAACAATCAGTCATTTTTGTACATCATGAAGAACTTCCAAACTACAGGAGGCTTGCACATACTTATAGGCCATTCGGAATAAAGTGAGCACTAAAGATTTAACCTTTGAAAAAAATTACTAGCCGTTACTGCATATAAGCCAACATTAACAACAGTTACATTATTGTTTGTATGGTTGGTACCGAATAACTGCATGTAGTCCTGTGTATTTTCTTATTTGAATACAGCATTAGTGAAACAACATAAATTGCAAACGACCTCTCTGTATTTAATATGCTTTAAAATATTTATTTAAGTTCTTACTGACATACCTACTGACTGTATAGTTTTAATTAATTAGCGGCAGCACAATGCGACGCAACCGAGTCGATTATCGTTGGCACATGCCGCTAGTGCTTCGCGCCACAGAGGTAGTTTGAAATTTCACCAACAGATGGCATCAGAGTTAGGTTTTCGCCGCTTGGAGGCGAATTGCGTCATTCAGTTTGTTTGTCCGTTATGTAATGAATATGGGTTTCTGATAAACACATACAAAAGTATTAGAAGTGACTGTTCATGAATATCATTGATAAATTATGTGAAGTATTTAGTAATGTAAGTTGTTATGTTTTATGATCGCCAGCCTGAGTACCTGGAAATAGAAACAGCATTTTTTCCCTTTTTCACACATTAAGAAAATACGTTATTTATTGTTTCTCTTTACGTGCGTCGTCGTCGTTCATTGCAGTATGCTGAACGGAACTTTAATTCTTGAGTTGCGTGTGTCGTGTTTTTAGTGGCGGTTTTTAATTTTAAAAGTTCGAATATACTGTGCATGCATTTACGAGATTCATAACGGTAATAGCGCCGTTAGAGTAGACGCAGAGAAACCAGTGTTATAAGACGTTTACTCGCAGGTATTTATAACTAAGATTATTACTGAGTATGGCACATATTCAACACCCGTGCATTTAATGAGTACATATTGTAGCTAAAATTTATCGGAGCAGTGTAACGTAAATGTAAACATTGTACAAGCCTATGTAAATAAAAGCACGTGGCAGTGTTGATGTTTACATGTAGCGGAAAGATATAAACTGACAGAAAATAGAAATTAATCAGGGCTTTTTCGAGTGCTCACTTTATTCCGAATCACCTATAGAAGATTTTTAAGCAACGGTGAAAGACTCTGGTGAATCATTAAAAGTACAACTGATAAAGAAAAATAGTTGGCAAAACATCTTTCCTAACCCGTGGACAGCTCTTTAGATACTATTGACTATCTCGGTAACTGTTGCCAATGGTGAACGTAGTTTTAGTAAACTGAAATTTATCAAAACCTACTTACATTCTACCGTACCTAGCCATTTTATCCATAGAAAATTATATTGCCTAGTCGCTGTGTAACACTATCATTCAAAAGTTTGCAAGTGCTAAAGCAAGAAAGGTTCATATCTAAAAACAGTCTCATACAGGCAACACACAAAGACATGCGGAAACACAATGATAAATACTGCTTTGACCTTTGTACATGCAAAATTTTTGTTTTCAGTTGTGTGGATGTTCTTTGGATGAAACAACATTAAAAAAAGTATATGTTATTAAATTACTTACAAGGTGAAAAAAAAAAGGGGGTGGGAGGGACATCTCAATACTTTGCAATATCCTAAAAAGTGCATGAAAATGAGGCTTGGAAAAGTTGGGTATATCATACATCATAGACTGCTGGAAGAATTTATTATAATAGAAATATTAGTATCAAACCCTTAAACATTGTATGGTGCTTTTAAGCAGTTAATACGCAACACCGGCATTTCCGTCAGCCAAGCCAACAGCCGTACGTATATCTTGTGGCGAGCGGCCGCTGCCGGCCTGCTGGGATGTGCCGAGCTTGTGGTGCGCCAGACCGGAGTGTGCACCTATATCCTTTGTCTCGCTAGGCCGGTCTGATGAGTGAGCATCTAGCAGGCGCGCACAGCGCAGAATGTGGCAGCATCGAGAATGAAGATGGAAGTAGTGTTTCATGGCTTGCCAGAATGAGCCACAGTACAGTGTGCTCTGCAAGTACTGACAACTGCTGACAGTGTGTACTGCTGCTGTGCAGGAGTCACACGCCATGCAACATGCCAGCCTCTTCAACATCACCATTGTATATCTTCTAGCACGTCAAGCGGTGCTGAGTACTACATATTTATACTTTAGGAGTATCATTACATTCTAATGATGTTGTCTACATATATAATTCAATTAGTATTTAATTTGACTTATAACATTTAAGAACAAAACGCAATTAAATTGGAACTGTATAGTGGAAAAAAAATTTCTTGAGAGTAGGTTGAAAATTAGGTGTGTGGGTCTTATACGGGGGCAGGTGGTACATGGTAAATACAGTAAGTGTAGACATTTTTTCTGTTCATGTATTTGCATATGTGCGGTACTAATACAGCACCCATCTAGGTGGCTTGGTGCACATGTAAACATAGAATAAACAGTAGAAATCTGGTGCCATCTGCATTATGAAACAATCATCTACAGATACAGTAGAACCCTGTTATAACATTCCTGTATGTAACATTTTCCTGCTTATAACATCACTTTTCTTTGGTCTCATCATTTTTCCATAAAGCATAATGCTTTCATTTCTTGGTTATAACAACACAATTGTTTTCATTTTCCACAACTCAGGCAAGAATTTTTTAATAGCATTGTTTTACATAAAATAACTAAGCTGTGGACTAAAAACCACTGTAAAGACAGGTTTGTTTATGTCTGGGAGAGCATCATGTGTACATTACAATGATGGTGATCCTGAAGATGTTGAACACGAACCTATGGAAGACTAATGGAAAAGTCTCTATTTTATACATACTGTATTTATTTATCATGTTTCTAATGGTACATTACTTGCAGTCTCATTTAATCTTATTGTAAGCCTATTTACTGTACATTTACTGTGAAATTTTAAATTACTTGTGTGTAATATCCATTTATTGGTTTAAAGAATATTGATTCCTACTTATAACATTTTCCTGCACATAACACTTTTTTTTACAGGTCCTTTGAAAAACATTATAACAGGGTTCTACTGTAATATATATTGTAGTATTATGCACAGTTGTACAATATTGGTACTTTTTCATTGATAACATTTTTGTTTTACATCAAGTACAATTATTTCTGGTTGTTGTACCTTGAGCCCTGTTTTAAAATTTGCAGCAACTAGAGCTCATTTGTTGGCATATGCACACTGTAGAGTAATTCAAAGTGAAAATGTGTACATGTGGCATTTAGGTAAGACTGGTGAAGATGCGCGCCTAATTTTTGGTCCGTAAAAGAAGGCTCCCTCATAAAAAAGTTGCACATCTCTAGGTCACGGTTCCTGTCTTTCTTAACAAAGCATCACAATTCATATCTCTTTTTTTTATTTCTCAAGCATTATCACCTGAAAACATATCGAGGAGAGATTGACAAAGAAATATTTTAATTAAGAAGTACATAGTTACATATGTATGTACATCGTATACTACAGTATTCAAACAGTTCACCAAAAGACATTCACATATTTATAATCAGAGCACAAATTATATAGAACAAAATGCATAGCACATGACAACTTATTTGCTGAATGTTCATTAGTAGATATTATTTTTGATTCTTCTTTTTCTTGAATGTCTAAAGCATGTAGACAGAGATGTGCAAGTACTTACAGAAACAGTACTTTCGGGTTGGAGATTATAAAAAAACAGATGGACGACATATTTTTCCGCGGTTTTGTTTTCTCCAACCTGCAAGTGCTGTTTCTGTAGGTACTTCCACATCTCTGTCTACATGTTTTAGTAATTAATAGCCAAGCAGCCGCTTCCCACCTTTTCTTTGTTTTTCTTCTATGAGAAATTTTTAACTTAACTTATTGGTAGTTTATTAATACAGTACAGTGCCAACATAATATGGACATTATGAAAATTTTTTGTTTCTATGTGAGACTACATGTAATTCACTCGCATGTCTTGTGTTATGATTATGGATATTACTGTGTTTTACTTATGTTATTAACAGAAAAAAGTACCGTATTGTAAATATAAATCATCTTAGACTTTGTGACACATGTGTTCTGTTTACAAAAAATTTGAATAGTTTTTAGTACCTAAAACTGTTCACGAACAGAATTGCTTTATCACTATGCGCTGAAGTTTTTTTGTAAGACATACCTTATGTCTTAAAATTATTGGACATATTATAGTTTGCTAGCTTAGCCACATATTATGTGCATACATAATTATAATTCAAAATCCTTAATGTACACTATGTTAACATGGCACCGATTATTATACATATTTGTTTTAAATAGAAAAAGTTCCAGTATTGTTAGACAGTTGTGGAAAAATCGCAGTTCCTTGTTAAATGAAATCAATTTCTTTATTAAAGGAGCTCTTGTAAAAACTGAGTGTTAACCAGGATGTTCAAAACCGGCTGTAAACTTGTACGTTTATTATTCATTACTTTTGTGGGTGTGTTGTTTTAAATATCTTTTTCTGATTATGCCCACATTTGCACCTTACAAATGTTCAGTGCATTGATATTGTTGTACCATCTGTACACTATACATAGACGTAAATAAAAGCAATTCTCAAATATTAAGCTCCTTAAAGCGGAGTAAATTTGTCGTCAATCTATCCTTAAAGGTATTGCGACTTAGTTTGCCGAATGAGAAAACGAGATTTCTGAATACACATAGAATTTATACACGTATAATACACTCTTACATCATTCATTACAAAATTCTCAACACACATCTAACTAAAACCCGCTGTTATTTCCTCCAAACACAACATAGTTTCTTGGGTTACCCATAATCTCGTGAGCCACGCTCCATCAAACATTACTTGACCCATTGTACGGTAGAACCTAGGTAATCTTTGACGCTCACTTCCGATAACCACTCTGCAGTTTAAAACGCTTCCAACTCTGCATTTTTTTACATAAATCACGTCGTAAAAACGGCTAAGTGCTGAATCCTTGCACTGTCAATAACCTCGCGTCTACTCGACGAACAAACGCCTCTGCCTAGTGAGTCATCGTTCCTGAATTTTACTAGACGAACGACAGCTCAAATCCTAAAGGGGCAGTCTACAGTAATTTTCACTATAACGTACCTTATATATTCCTCTCTCTCGTTAATCCCAGACAAGGATTTACTTTCGAAACTTATGAAAGTCTCCTCTAATTAGTGATGCCCAGAGTTTAACAACTTCCCTCAACTTCGTCGACATGAAGTCGTTTTGCTGCCCGCCATTCCCCTTAGTTGAAGTTAAACGCACATCCAGGCTGTGTTTCTTCTCAGTGCAAAATGCACCCACCTTTTGTTAAACTTCCAACCTTAGCCAGAGCCGCTACCGGAGTAAGACTCTCTCCGCTCAGTTCCGTCAAGCCAACTTCCCCTCCCCTCCTCTCCACCCAGTCGAGCGTCCACCCCCGCTCCTCCACAGCCGTCCAATCTGCTCGATGGCCACTCGAGCAGAAAGTACGACTGTTAAATGGAGAACGAAGGCGGCCTACCCGACACAGGCGGAAAAAGAGAGAGATTACTACTTCCTATCAAATTAGTCCAAAACCCTCTCACCCACCGGAGCTCAACATTCACTCCAAGGGTTGGAAGACCCTTTCAATATTTTTTTTATATTTGTTCAAATTAATTTAAGAGACATAAAAAGTTCCCTTAAACATAAATTCAAGTCTCAGTAATAATTGTAAGGCTATAATACTGTAATGGCAAGTTTGAAGATCAATTTTCGCGTGGTAATCAAATTATAAAAACTAGGTCCTCGGCATCACTTGCGGCTAGCATGAGGCCTCAATCTCAGGGTTTGCAGCTATGTTCATGGGTATCGTGAGATCGTGGATATTGTGGATATTGTGAGATTGTGGATGGATTAAAAAGACCAGGCTTCCAGTTATCACTAGTTTACTTGAAATCTCCACTGGCGGCATTTACACAGTTTACATTACGCATGTGGTAGTCTGGCAGCAACAATGCTTTAGAGGAGAAAAGAGTTCCGCTCGGCCCACGTACGTCCTTACTAAAACGGCCCTTATTAAGTTGAAGTTCACCTCTTGTCCCCGGAAAATGGATTTCGTTTCACGCACCAAATCAAGTGTCCACTGTCTTCTTCGCCAAGATCTCACACTCACGCCTGCATTCCCTGGTCGCCGGCAGCAAGCCTCCTCTGTCCTCACTCCTTGAAGAACACCCGCAGAATGCTAGAGTCCGCGATGGCTGCCCCACTCCAAGCGATTGCGGCATTGCCAAATGTACATGAGCTGCGAGGAACACTTTAATAAAACCTACTTCAAATAAAATAATTCAAAACTTACTCGCCACATATGGCTCTAATTTTAAAATTGCCAGTTCAGAACATTAATTAAATGAACAAAGATGATTAACCATTGCTAAAAAAATCATATATAGATATATATAAAAAAGAGAGAAATAATATATACTAGCAATAAATATTACCAATTTATGAACCATGTGCCATTGATTTTAAATAATAAGTCATCATAATTTAAATAATAAAAATAAAATTTTTCTGCAGTATTATGTCTCTTTTTCCAGATGGCTTTTCATGACCTCGCAGGCCAAAGTTCATCCAATTTCTTTGATCAATATGTACCTACATTAATTGCTATGATGATCAACTACATGTTAAGACCTAGGTAAGCCGGGCATTCACCTACAGAGACTCAAACCCTCACTTGAATTAACAATTATGCTGCCTAGCAGAGAGAGTTGCGTAGGCACCCTAAAATAATCTACAAACCAATAGTTGCATAACATAAACCTTCAAAGTATTTAAAAAAAAAAAAAAAAAAAAAAAAAACCTTAAACAGGTGACCAGATGGTAGGGTATGCCACAATACATTTTTCAAATGCGTTTACCCATGTACATGAACGCACATGCAAACACTCACACTCTGTTTCGTCTAATCTTTTTGTTTTTGGCGCTGTTGGGTCAGCCTGTTTCTTGCTTTGTTATTTTTGGCGCTGTTGGGCCAGCCTGTTTCTTGCTTTGTTATTTTTATTTTTAACTTATAATTCTTTATATTTTCAATTTCCTGTGATTTGACACAATTCCTCTTGAAATTTTTTATGGTTTTCGCGATTTATACATGAGTTCATTACAACCAATTCTGCTTGTTTTTCTCGTATTACACTTGTTTTCCCGAGATGACATGGCACTGCAGTGGCACATGTCCAAGATTTTTCACCAAATCACATAACCTATTTTTAACTGTTCGGTATTGTAATGCTGTGTAAAGTAAAGCCTGTATATAAGAAACTGAAAGGACTGAATATTTGTGTATTTGTTATAAAATGGTTCTTTATGAAGAGGTGAAGGCAGTACCAATATGTATTTCTCATTATTTGCTAGTACAAAAATATGTTTCAGTTGTTCTTTTACGCAAACACTGCAATATATATATACATATACACACACACACATATATATATATATATACACTAAACCCCCGATTTTACGAATACTCACGGTTCCTCTCATCGCATTCGTAAAATCGCTACCTTTGTAAATTCGATAGCGGCTTATTTTGCCCCCCCCCCCCCTCAAACTTAACAGAAAATTTTAAAATTGCATTTTTTCTGCAAAGTGTCTCTAGGCCCCGACTTCCGTAGCGTTTTGCGGGAAATTAATTAACGTAATAATGTAAACATAAATTGATATCAGTAGCCAGACGTCACACTGTTGAGCGGTGGATATGACCGACCCTTGTCCCCAAAAAATGAGAAAATCGAGATTCAGAGTGCCTTCTCTCGAGCGAATAGCCCGAATCCCGTAGCATTTAACGGAAAAATAAAGCAAGTGATAGTTTAAATATAAATTTATATCAATAGTCAGACGTCTTACGATCAAAAGAACACCGCTAAACAATATATATGACCAATCCTTTTCCTAAAAAGGTGAGAAAATCAAGATTCCGAGGGTCTTCTCTCGAGCGAACAGACCGACTCCCGTAGCATTTGACGGAAAAATAACGCAAGTGATAGTTGAAATATAAATTTATATCAATAGTCAGACGTCTTATGATCAAAATAACACCGCTAAACAATATATATGACCAATCCTTTTCCTAAAAAAATGAGAAAATCAAGATTCCGAGCGTCTTCTCTCGAGCGAATAGCCCGACTCCCGTAGCATTTAACGGAAAAATAACGCAAGTGA
>PNEQ01054187.1:0-11570 GCA_003012365.1 Medauroidea extradentata | reverse complement strand
TTTTTACTCGCACACTACTAATTCCAACAAGTGACTGATTCAGAGTAGCTGGACCTGCGGCGGGCAAGTGTTTCACATAATATCCGCTAGATGGTGGCTCTTGTTACGTCCGCACAAAGAGTCCATAGATAGTACCATTCAGAGACGACAATTTTACAGTGTGACAACTTGCCCCTGTGACAACTAGCCCCGGTCTCCCTACATGCAGTTGATAATTTAAAAGATGAAATCGGTTTGTTTTCATCTTAAATTTAATTATCTTTCTCAAGCCTTAGTTAAATATATTTTTACTACGGTTTTGTATTTTATTACATATGTTATTGATAGCAGCGGCAGAATTTTTCCTGTACCAAACTCACCCATTAGATAAAAAAATTTCTTTCTAAAATGTTGTAGAATTAATCTTAGCTTGGCTAATATAGGCGATATTGATATTCACTTGTGTGGAAGCCATTTTTGGTGGCCTTCGGTTGAAGAAAACGCTAATTAAAATGATTGCTTCTTTTTTCATCATCGGTAAATGCAATGAAAGAAACATATACAGAATAAAATGTTTTTGTAACACCTTGTTCATGTATGACTAAAAAATGTTATCTTCGTATGTTCACATGCAAAACCCGTACACCCCACAAGCAGCGTGTCAGCAGCAATATCCTCAGCTGTCAGTCAACAAAGGGGTCAAACAAAACAGGTTGGCAAATAGGCGACTGTATTTCTATGGCCGTGCTTTTGCCGATTATAAGTAGTGTCGCCAGAGCAGTCATCCCAAAATCCACAGGAACCACAACTAAACTCCACCCATGCTATGTAAAATGCTCAATACCTTGATTGTTTAACATACATGCAACGCTGTCAGCTTCACGAGAATAGGCCACGCAAATATTTTGCGAAAAGTGAATTGTTAAACTAGATAAATATTAGTTTCACATTAAACCCTGCATTTGAACTTTCGACTTTAATTCGCAAATGGTCTGATTACATGTCACTGCAATTATTTTAAAATGTGTACAGAAATTGTTATTTTAATATGAAATGTTCTACCCAAATTTCACAAAGTCGTTTATTCCACGCAAAATTCCACTCCACTCTTGAAATTCTACACCCATTTTGTGGAATTCCTCACATTTTGCAATACTGATTGTTAGGTACTAACGCCTAAAGCAAAACCACACTACGGGGGAACGAGAGTCTTCTGCGCATGCACAGTCGGGTGAGGATTTCTCTTGGAGTTCTGACTTAGCAATAATGATCAACTTGTATATAGCTACATTGGTAAGTTGGGCTTAACACCTCGTAGACTGTTGCGAAATTTAGAGGCAGAACTTGTGTCGGGCAGCATACAGTAAACTACGTGTGAAGTAAGTGAATTGATACGGAAGGGGGGGGGGGCTTGGGGGAAAGGAGGGGGCGTGTGGTGTGTTAAGAATCCATCCAGGTGTTCGACTTCAATGATCTTGGAAAACCATGGAAAATCGAAATCGTGAAGGTTGATCAGGAAATACATACTATCACTTAGCAACCTTACTCGGTTATCGGTTTGAACAATGACCTACAGAAGAGGTAACACGCATTCGTATGTTCTTATGTGTTGATGTTACCATTTGCATAATGTATTAATTTCTTGCATTTCGTTTCCTGTAGTGTGTTCAGGAACCTAGTACTTTGTACTAGTTAGTCATTCTTAGTCGTGGATGGTAGAAAATAAAATTACGTCATCTTTTGATACAGCATTGATGTAATGTAAAGTTATGTTCAAGCAGGTCGATGTATGGGAACCATACTTCCCTAGTATTAATAACGTTGGATCATGTAAGCCGTAACAATTATTAAACTGCACATTTTAGCGATATGGTTACCTGCTAGATGTTACATGTTCTTAAAGCAAACTTGATAGTTACAACTTCATTCATGAGGCGCTTGTAAGGATTCTATAAGTTTACGCACATTTTCAGAACGCCCGCTCATGTCTTTCATGTCGTGTCATCATCAACGAGGGAGAAATTGCGAATAAAAGCTTTAATTAATAAGTACACTCTAAATCTGAATTAGTGAATATTCACTGATTCACGCCGATGGATGGAGCAGTTTCAACAAATTGAACCAGTGAGAAACCACTGTGAAAGCTGTAACTATTCGCTGATTTCGATAGTGTGTGCCAACATTCCTCAAGTTAACTAGTGAATGTGCACAGATGTTCCAGTAATTTTTCACTGATTCAATAAGTGAAAACTGTTCTTCACTTGAGAGATTTGGCACTCTTAAAGGAAATCAGTGAATATTCACTAATTAAACAGTGACTATTTTCACCGATTAAAATTGTTGAAACTGCTTCATCCATCAGCGTGTATCAGTGAATATTCACTAATTCAGATTTAGAGTGTAGAAGTAGGCCTACTTATATTACTGATTTCACCTATCTGCAATAATTGCGCAGGTCAAAACTTTTTTGTATAGAAATTTTTCATTTTTATCACAAAATTAGGCTATTTTATAGTTTTTTACACTTTCCGCGGTAAAATCATTTAAAATTTTATTCATTGTATCTCAAGACATTATTAGTAGCCCTATCGTATCCATTTATTTATTTACTAAAATAAAGAACCAAATAAATTTAATTCGTAATTTTATTTTTGCAGTTGCCGTAAAACATTTTCATGGGAATTCAATTTCTAAATATTTAAAATATACACTTTGCAACTAAAAGTGTGTTGGTACAGTAATTAAGCTCTGTATCTAAACTTTCAAAATAAAATACCTTAGTCTAAAGCTAAGAAATTCGTAGCGCAGTTCACACATCAGTCTCCGTGGATAAGTGCAGAAAGTTCCGTATCGACGTTGTCGAGCCAGTAAACGACATCGAGATCCGAACGCACGGGCGTAATCGTTTTGGCAGTCCAAAGTTCGGCCGCAGTTTGGCAGCGAAACTTGAGTGAATTGCCTTGCGAAATGTTGGCCCTTTAAAGTGCCTCAGCGCAACCGGTCGAGAAGCGGGCCTCGCTGGGAACATTTGAAGTTTGTCTCTCGACGAGACGATAATGCCAGGTCGTATAAGACGATAACGTAAGTTAGGTCGTTTAGATTCAAGGCTGCTTCAAACGGCGCTTCGCAAGTTAACGCACATTTGAACCGTGCGGTACGTAAGTTTGATGTGCTTACTATGCGCTGTGCTTGTGCTGGAAACCTATCATTGCCACATAATACATTTCAGCTTTCTAATGATTGTTTATGTTATCCGTTTCTTTTTATGGGGCTGCGTCTGCGCAGTGGCTAGAGCACTCGCTTCCCACCATGTCGTTACATGCTCTATTCCCGGCGGGATCGATCCATGGACTTTCGAGTGTGGGAATCGTGCTGAACGATGCCGACGGTCGGCGGGTTGGTAAATATCTAGTTTAGCTACTCATCGTGTACCGACCAAACGATTGATTTTAGACTTTTAGTTTACTGATGAAAACTGTTCTAGTGACTTTCTAAGTAGTCCTACGTAAAATATTTTATTATGTCAGGTTTCTTAAGTTAGTTTAGGTTAGGTTGTTAGGTTAGTTTAAGTTAATTTAGGTTAGGTTAAGTGAGGTAACCTATCCTTACCTAGCCTAACATTAAGTTAGGTAAAGTTAGGTTACCTAACTTAACCTAACCTAATCCAACTTAATCTAACCTAATCCAACTTAAAGTAACCTTATCTAACTTAAACAACCTAATCCAAACTAACATAAAAAAACATAACCTAACAAAAATGTTTTACGTAGGACTGCTTAGAATGTCACTAGAAACATTTTTCATCAGTAAACTATATGTCGAACATCAATAGTTTGGCCGGTACACGATAAGTAGCTAAACTAGATATTTACCGGTGGGTTTTCTCGGAGATCTCACGTTTCCTAACACACCTGTGTATATGTTTATAACATAAACCAAATGTAGAAAATTATTGTGTCTAATATATTAAACGATTCATTAGGAGCTGATTTTTGTGAACTCATATAAAAGATCACAAAACTGGTAAAAAAGTTTTCAAAAAAATTACCTTGCTGTTGTACAATTAACTTTTCAAGTATCAATACTGCTGGTCAGAATGTGGTTTTTATTCCAAGAATGTTCAACTTAATTATGTTATCTTTACCTTATTAAAAATTCCTTATGTTGTTAGCTTTGCTTATTAAACTCCTGTCTCCCACGTGGCTAAGTGTTATTTATCGATAATTTATTTGTATTCTAAGTTTTAAGACCAACATGTATAGGTTAAAACTTGGAATCTAAAGCGTGCAATTTAGTCGAGTGAAAAATTATTT
Source organism: Medauroidea extradentata (assembly GCA_003012365.1). Lineage (NCBI taxonomy): Eukaryota > Metazoa > Arthropoda > Insecta > Phasmatodea > Phasmatidae > Medauroidea > Medauroidea extradentata. Next base: position 7,278 of record PNEQ01054187.1, on the reverse strand, counting down.
AAATTATTTACTTTTACTATACTACTTACCATAAACTAGGTCGTGTCAAGAAGGGTTAACTTAAAATCGCTACAGGACAGGTGAATAAAATTTTGTTTCTGGTTGTAATTTCACGCACTAATTTCTTTAAAAGTTTCTATTGACGCAATTTTACGCGCTGACTTCGTTAAAAACAGTTCGGAGAAACGTTTGAAGAATTTTGTCTAGTACGTTGTTATTCGTGACTTGGTAATTTTTCTTCTCTTGAATATGTTAAGGGTACCTATTATTCTGTTTAAAAAAAAATTCTGCGTAAAAATACTTAATTGACTGTCGCCTTCTTTTGCAGGTAACTCGAATCTTCATATATTGTATCTGCGCAGTATTCATCCTGCTTCGGGTTCTTATAAGGTGAGTAGTTTACATATTTGGCTATTTATTGCTTCCGTTCTTTTTATTGTCGAATGCGTGACCATAAAATAAAACTAAATTGTTGTGATAAGTAAGTCTCTGACAAAAATTCGCGTATTTATTTGGGCACAACAACTTTACACTGTAAAGATTATTTGTGAACTTACCATAGGCGTACCAAAGTACAGGAGTTTTTTAAGATAGTAGGTTTGTTAAAATTGTTTCCCTTACATGAGTGGTAGCGTACCTATATATTTAGCCAAGTGTTGCTCATGGTGTAGCCCGAAATGTATGGTAACAGTACTGAACTGTTGCTCTCTTTGCAAGCTGAAGCATGACGAGAGTTCCATACCGTGTATGGATAAATAATTTCCAGTACTATTTAGAAAGATTTTTTTACAGTGTAGTTTGTGTCACTTTCGCAATTGGTCCTTTCCTAACTCTTGGAAGGTTCTGAGAGAATAAATGAGAAGTAGCTAACTGCAGTCATTTGTAGTTACCCGGCTATTTCGCAGGTTTAACGACCTGCCTTCTGGACTCAAACCACAGAATATTTAGGAATACAGAAGTGAAATAGCCGGTAGGCCAGCGAACTCAGACACACACGCCAGCAAAATGGCTTCCCCGGCCAGCAACATGGCGGAGACGCCTTCTGCCAATCAGCGTAAGGCAGCTGCTGTAATAATTGGCAACCAGGCCAATAGGAAACCTGCCGTAACATGCAGGAGCCAAACATACACGGGGCTGGCATCAACGGTCTGGGGCAGCCAATAAGCGGCGAAGTTCGCCAACATCAAACGAGCCGCCACGTCATTTCGTGTCTGTATTACTATTTAGTCTGTGACTCAACAGTCATGTGTACACAATGTCCTCAGCTACTTGTACATTGACTGCCGCAGTGAGTGGCCATGTGTACATCTTGCAAGATAGCGCGGGAGTCAATTGAATGATTTCACGTAGGTTAGCTGTTGGTCCTGAGTCATCAAGCCCGAATTTCTGTAGCAGTGATTCAATCACACAATTAAAATACGTGTACAAGAGTTTGAAGTCTAGCGTATTCTCAAATACATTCACGAAATTTCCGGGTCCCTAGCATCACTGTATCAGCGAACAGCCAATGAGCAGCTGGTGTCAGCTTCAACAAACACATATTCTTGAAGGCAAACCTACATGTCAGTCAACTCGCGAATTTTTCCGGTCTCTAGTATTAAGGGATTGGGCCCGAGCTTCTCGGCTTACGAGAGAATTATTTTTTTAAAATGCATACGAGAGCCGATATCGTAAAATAGCTTCGTAACTTTTTTGCAAATTGGTTTTACTATGCAATGTAATTTTTCGAGACAAACTGTATGATGAGTAGAGCTAATTTATCAATTTAAAGGAAATTTCGTTAATTAACTAATTAGCAACTATTTGGCAGTCTTTTGACTCGACGAAATTAGAGTATGCAGTTTAAATCAGCCATAACAAAGTTACGAAGCGATTTTACGTTATATCGGCTCCCATTTATGTTTAAAAAATAATTGTCGTTAAATGCGAAGAAACTCAGGCCCATGCCCTTAAGGTGGTTTAAAAATGCCTTAACGATTATTGGTTCAATACGATCTATTGCTTACTTTAAGTTAGCATGTAATTTACCAATTAAAACTATATGTAATATGTATAGCCACGATTCTGTCGCGAAAAGTTTTTTTGCACAATTTTGTTTCAATGCCTTACGTGCACATCGGCAGCTTTGCTTTGTGGTTATTGGCAGCGTGTCTTTGTACAGACACGTCTCTCATTTGCCTGCAGGAGGCCGCGGTGGCCGAAGAATGGTCAGACCATTCGCATTCCACCAAGACGATCCGGGTTAGATACCCGGCGGGGTTGGTCCTCGGATTTTCGCGTGTGGGAATCGTGCCGGAGGATGCCGTTCGTCGGCGGGTTTTCTCGGGGATCTCCCGTTTCCCCGCCATTTCATTCCGGCGCTGCTCCATACTCACCTCATCTCACCCTTCACCAGCGCTAAAGACCTCGATGTTAAGCGCTGACCAAAATTCTCACTCACTCATTCAGTTGACTGCATCAATCGGAGTACGACAATTATGAGATTTTAAAATGTTTGTTGCAATGGGAGTTTACAATAAAATTTTATTGTATTGTGGACATACGCCGTTGCTTATGTTTAGCTGATTAAACCTGTGTTGAATGCACGGTCGTAGAAGAACAGGTCTGGACACTCGCGTGGAAACTTGACCCCCTTGTTGTTTGGCTGTAGTTCACTAAGTTCACGACAATGCTATAGGTTTTTGGCGCTGCTGTTAGGGCGGTCGGCTCAAACTCCGCCCACTTCCTCCCCACTAAGATAAACAATTTACCAAAACGTATTTTTATCAATTGATGAAATACTTCTTTTGTTCACATAATTTAAGAAAAGTCTCCAGGAATCTTTATTTACTTTATAAATTTAACAATGGAAAAAAGTGGACGGAGTTTGAGTCCGACTGCCCGGAAAACAGCGCCAAAAAGTACGACATTCTCGGTAACTTGACGAACTACAGCCAAACAACAAGGGGGTCAAGCAAAATACATTGTTAGATAGGCGAGTGTCCAGACCTGTTCTTCTACGACCGTGGTTGAATGACAAAGTACGAAAACGAACGAGGAAAAAAAAACCATAATAAAACGCACTCAAAAAATATATATGAAAAAAATTGACAGAATTCTTTTGGGTTTGCTTTTTTTATATTTTTGTGTGCGTTTTATAATTGTTTTTTTTCTTGTTCGTTTTCGTACTGTAACATTCAACACAGGTTTGATCAGCTAATCATGAGCAATGGCGTATGTCTACAATCCAATAAAATTGTAATGACAATTATGGCACCATACGTTTGTGATTTGCCAAAAGAAACCCAAGACAAGTGGGAGATAAAACATCCAATCACAGACCACGAAGCAGAGCTGCTGATGTGCACATAAGACATTGAAACCAGTTGATGTAAAAATATTTTTGCCATATAATCCTGGCTCTAGTAATATGTCTTAGGTAAATTCTCGTGCACGTACGTATTTTTAAAATAAAGTAAATACTGAGTCAGCATCACTCACTATAAATTACTTACTGAAGAGGACTTTGAAAGTCTAAGCGCAGCTTTATTCGATAAATCGATACTTTATGATCTCCCCCCCCCCACCACCACCCGCAGTTATGTCTTGTTGAAGTCTGAAGGTTATGACTCACGTCTTAGCACATCGTAATTTATAAACTTTTCCCGGGTACTCACGAGCATTGATCGCTCTTTACAACCCACCACTGCGCTGCCACTGGTTCTGAATTGACGTATAGTCTGTTCACATTAATCTGAGAACCCCCCCAACATTTGTAATAACCAAAACCTGTATTTAACTGTAGCCAAAGATGTTAAGTTGTGAGAGCGGGGAAACGTTTTCGCTGGTTTTTAGTTTCATGGAAGTTTTCTAATTAAAAATAGTTCAGATAAACGCAAAATAATTGATCGAACAATTTAAGCAGTGCTCACTTTATCGCGAACAGTCTACAAAATCGTTATATTCTGTCCCAGGCAATAGTTTTTATTTTTGCCAACCTTTTTAACAAAAATTTGTGTCGAGTAACGTATATCTGGAAGAACTATCTCTGCCGCCGTAATCTCGTACATTTTAACTGCGGCGGAACAGATCACACTTAACAAGTGCATCATCCTAGGTAAATGTTTGCTCATAAAGTTGGCAAATATAATTATCAAGGATTTTTTTATTAACTTTTCTATATTGACTTTCAAAAAGTGTAGATATCAGTTGTATAACTCAGCACTTATTTATCTACCACGCCCTATTAAATGTACAGTGAATCATGAAACACGTTTATAAACGTAGTATCAAAAATGTGTCCAAAATCATTCAGAACCATCAGTGGCCCACCGCAGTTGAAATAAACTTAGAAATTCCTCAGTATGTCATACAGTTTAACCCGAGATACAAAAACAAACAAAAGATAAAGAAAACAGCAAAAATCATGAGTATGAAAGCCAGCGTTGGTTATTGTCCGCAATAGTTAAGGCCATGATCTTTAATATATTTCCAACAATTGCTAATAACTCGAATATTTTTTTAACCAAATGCTTTGAAAAAATTTGAGACTGTATACAGTCATACGATACGCAATTTTGCCTGGGCGTTTTAAAAAATAATGTACCGTTTGCTAGCAAAAAAAAAAAAAGCTTCATTTTGGCTTATTTTGACAACAAAATATGTGATATATACCAGGGGCAAAAATCTAAAAATTCGTGTGGTGTATTGCAACAAAAAAAAAATTAGATACAAACTATGATATATAAGTGTTGAAATTGTACGAATGTATTTTTGATACATATATTAATTTGCGTTAAAAATATATATTTTAGAATCCACTGCAAAACAAAAGAGCGAGGCCTTAAAGCTCGGTACACTCTCTCCATAATGCAGTATAAATTTCCGTGCCTTACTGTGCACGTAGTACTGCGACAGTGTGTACCGCAACTGGTTCCAGACATAATTCCATACTTAATTTCACAGATAGAGCCCGTCCTATTTTTCATCGCGGTGTCTGTTGACACGCATGCGCAATGAACAGTTTCAGCTACGGCGCATGCGAAGTACGCAAGTAGGGTTGACAATTTTATTTGAATAGAAATTAAATTCTTGTTTCCTACTGAACACACTACTGCAGGAGTTATCAAACCCTACAGAACACAAGATAGTTTAAAGTACTACGCAGTTTCACTTGTGTCTTGTATGTGAAATAGTTTTCGGGCCTACGTTATGGAATATAGCAACCATATCACAAATAAATTGTTCTTCACTATGTACCGAAACTTGTTAGTAACAGGTGATAGTGTGTACACTAACACCGACGTTTTACTACATAATTTTGATATAAAATAGCAATCGAAGTTTATGAACAGATTTTAGTATGGAATTGAGTAGAGAATTACGGATAGTGTGTACGGGGCTTAAGACTAGATATTTTTTTTTTTTCGTATTTTTGTGATTTTTTTTTATGGTTAACTTATTGCCATGTGCGTATATGTTAATATTTAAGTTTTTACGTGCCCTAGAACATCACAAGGCCTTGGTGGAAGTATGCGATGAAAAGGGGAGGGATTTGGCCATGGCCTTTGTAAAGGAACTGTCCGAGCATTACCCTGGAGTGATTTCAGAAAACGTTGGAAAACTGAATTCAGGATGGCCGGAGCCGACGATCCTCGTCCTCTCTAATGCAACGCGAGTGTTTCACCACTGCATCGCACCACGTTCGGTCGACTTCATTGCGTTGTTTCTTGACCTCGCAAAATTTTGTCGCAATTATGGTTTTAGTCCAGAAAAAAATATGGTTTAGACTTTGTTACCCCCACTGCAAGAATCACTTAATGTAACATTCAAATTGGAAGCAACTGAAATAATTCTTGTACACGATATAGGTAGGATTGACGCGGTGGTGGTAATATACGCGTTTCTTACAATCTTATAGGCCACTTTAGAAATGTTCAGTTAACTGCTGGGCAACGATAATTTATAATCACTTGACTAGACACGTCGTCACTATTATGTGATTGAACACTTCAATTTTCTTCGTCCCTGTCTACGTATAAAGCGACTAGTCCTTGGACTTATGACCCGAGTCTAATAGCTGATCTTATGACCCGAGTATAATAACTAATCTTATGACCCGAGTATAATGACTAGAGGTACGTAAATTTCGCAGATACATTCCAGGTCAGGTTGAACGCTAATTATGTATACTTAGTTGACATGTCTGTGACTTGCTGGCGACTGTTACGAAACGTGTTTGACTACCGCAAGCCAGTAGTAAATAAGGAAATAATGCGAAGTGATATCGCTTGCTACCTGCTTGTACGGTTATAAGCCAATAGATAATCGATTGTAGCCAGTGGGTGTATAGGACTGACAAGTCTAGGCTGCTGCCAGATGAATCCGCGAAATTGACGTACCTCTAATAATAACTAAACATTCATGAACATTTTATTTAATTTCTAACTGACGTTATTGCCGTTAGTGTTGGCTTTTCGTCGAATACCCGAGTAGTTTGTGGCTCCCTAGAGGTCAGCTGACGCAGTGACAAGAGCATTCGCCTCCCTCCAAGGTGGTTCGTGTTCTATTCCTGGTACCGTAGATTTTTGCGTGTGAGTTGGCGTAGCTTTTCTCAGAGTGGTCCCGTTTCTCCCGTCCGTCGCATCGCAGGGCTTCATCTCGCGTCGTCCTACCGGTTCGCAGGTGCCTACGGGAACACCTTGCCGTCGGCCTCTGCCTATTATTATTATTATTATTTGTTATTATTATCATCATCATCACCATCATCATCATCATTTTATTCTGGTTCTTGAAGTACCAATATGTAAGTAGGCCTTTTGTTTCTCTGGACCATTTGTAATTCTAAACCCTGTATACTTATACAGGATAAACTGACCACATATTGTGATATACCTTACAATTGTGATAAACCACTTTGCGGATTTCACAGCATTGGGAAGGATCTGTACACCGATTTCACTAGATTACCAACAAATAGCAGGCATGTGTAGTTAAGGCAATGGCCAATGTATCATATATCAGACCATAGTTAAAATGTTTAATATATTTCTGTTACTGACGTTCGAAGTATTGTAGATTTACCCTATACAAAAATAAAAGTATTGTTACAAGTTTGAGAACACACAAACTTTATATGTGGACAATTCCCATGAGTTCTTTGGGATAGAGGTCTATAATTACAAATAAAAGAGTTAAATTAAGTACTGGATTTAATAGCTCACAAAGCTATGAAATACACAAAACAGTAATCAACTAGAACTCTCACAACACAATTAGTTATGCACACAATTACTCCTG
>PNEQ01054186.1:0-11571 GCA_003012365.1 Medauroidea extradentata | reverse complement strand
GTTGATTTCATTGGTGACCTTTCCACAGATGCTGCAACATCTCTGCACTGTTCTTCTCGTGTTGATGGCCGACCACTTCTGCTTTTATCCTTAACACTACCGGTAGCAAAGAGTTTTTTCTCCCACCGCAGTAGTGTTTGTTTTGGAGGTGGCTCACGTCCAAATCGCAACTGGAAGTTATTACGAACTTGTTGTAATGGTTGTCCAGTTCTTGGCCTTTCATGAACCCAGACACTTGCAATTATGCGTTCTTCAATGCTGTACTCACTGATATCTGCCATATTTTATCTGAAACAGACATCAGAACAGAGTGTAAGACAGTTAAAGACATAACTATAGTGTAAGTATTGGTGGTACTGTGTACTGGTCCAACAGGTTCACCATTTATCGTGTCTGAAGGGGGTAACGGGACTTTGTGCCCACCCTGTACAAATATCGGGTGTCGTATTAACGTTAGATGTAGGCTCCTACTGGTTAGGGAACTGTTAGTAGAGACTGAAATATCGAACACGGGTAAACTTATGCGGGGTAAAATTTCAAACACCAAAAACTTGAAATTTTGGCTTATCTACCGTAGCGAATTTTCATAGCCGCCCTTATGAAATCTTATGACATAGCTTTTCCCTTTCCGTCTGTCAGATTAATGCCATGCTAGATACGAGGTGGATCGGGATAAAGTGGACGCTTTTGAAACTCTATTTGCTTAGTTATTTTCAGATAACTTATAGTTGTCTGCCTCTTTTTAATGTAAACAAAGCTACCGAAGTAACGACTGAAGTGTATAGATTATAAAAAAATTAAAAATTAACATATGAAGTCACAATAAATAACACTTTCATTATTATTCCAAACACGAGGGCCTTCAAAAGTGCTCACTTTATCGCGAACTACCTATAATTTTGTCATATGGACGCAAAAACTTAAAACTTTTTAAATGGAACGTTTTGAAAAAATACAGCAGTCATACGATACACAATTAAGTGTAGGCGTTTTGCTAATTAATACACCGTTAGTTTACAAAAATATATATAGTTTTTTTTTGGCTTATTTTCGTTATACAGTTATCCTTATTTGTAAACTTTATTCGCATAGCTTCTATTAGCTCAGTACAATGTAAAAATAAATGTTTTATATCAGTAAAACCTACGCAGCAACACACTGTTCCTAAAAAGACAAAACAAATGCAAATCGACAAAAATGCTGCTTCTTTACATAAATACGTCAACGAGTCTTAAAGAACATTCGTTTTTTAATCAATTTCAAGGCCAGTTAAATATAACGGAAAGTAATGTTTTAAAATTTTCTATGTGGACACACTCTAAAATTAGTTTCTTTGCCACAACATAAATTTTGTTGTAGCAATGAAAAACACTTTTGTTTGAATACTAACCAAAACAAATATTCTTTACAAAAAATATTGTTTAGCGTGCAGTTTTTGCTACAAAAAATTATAAATGAAATAGTTTACAAGTAATCTTTTATAATAATCTGAACTGTGATTTTTTAAGATACGTTTTATGCTGAAGAATTTTTTCCTGCAATTGAATTAAAATTTTTACCAAAATCAATAAAAATTTTTACACCTAATATATTATTTTTAAACTACTTAATTTATGTAATGCGACATGAGTAGGGCCCGGTAGTTTTCGGGAAAATATTTTTGCCCCACGTTGTTTCAGTGTCTTACGTGTACACCTGCAGCTCAACTACATGATTATTGGAAGAGTGTTTTTGTGCAGAGCCATTATTCATTTGGCTGTGCCAATCAGTACACTGATAACTGTGACACATCATGTCTGTGATTTGCGGGTTTGACCTCCACACGCTGGGTGTTACGGCATCCAATCACTGACCACATAGCAGAGATGCAGGTGCGCACGTAAGGCACTGAAACAAAGTGCTGCAAATATCTTTTCGCGAAAACTACCGGGCCCTAAATATGAATAATAGAAGTATCCTGGTTTAAGACAGGTAACACTTGAGTAGTTTTTGGATCAATTCGAGACTACCAATGTAATATTTCTAATGTTATCAATTATAACATAGAACAAAATAAATGTATTCTATTGGACAGCTTGGTGCAAGCCACTGTCTGTACATTTTGTATGTTTAAACAGTCTCAGGTTAACAGGAACTGTATTTTAAATATTTCTCTTTGGCTCATTAACGTAACTAATATTTCGTGCAATGCAGACTTTTTTATTAACACTAAACAGTTTATGTACCAGTAATGGGGTAAATTAACATGTTAAAAAAATTTCCTTACAATATCAACGTTTTACTGTGCATATCGCGATACATTTTACGAGTATCCAGACCAACGGAGTTAAAAAAAAAAAATAAATAAATAAATAAAATAAAAAAAATAAAGAAATATTTTTGCTTAGAAAGTTTAATCAAAACTAGGAAAACTTTCACACGATATTCCTTTTTATAGAGACAACAGATTCACCATGACCGCGAAGTCTGAATGTCCAGTATCACCTACATAATTGTGATGTACTGAATTATTCATTTATATATAATGGCTCTATATAGCCATACATGTTTTGAAATTATAAAAAAAGAAGAAAAATTATTTTCTTGGCAAAACAGCAAAATATAGAAATCAGTAAATTTTTATTCTAGTTTGAGCAGGAAACTGTCCAAGAGAAACAGCAGGGCCAAAATTTAAAAAAACAAATTAAGTGGCGTCAGACAAACTATTACACCTATAACATTATTTTGTTACCTGTAATATAAAATAAAATGTGAACCTAAGGCTCCAGTGCATCACTCAATCTCTTAACAACAATATTTGCTTGTAGCTCTTTTGAATATGTATATTTTGAACGCCGTGCATACAGTTTCACTTCGTTGGGGAATTGGCTGTGTGTTTAGTATATTTTTGTCACACTTGATGTGTTCATTCTGCGAACAGAAACAAATTCAAGTGTATATCTGGAAGTCGACTGTGTTGAAGGTCACATATGGTAAGCTCAACCTTGTAGAAACGTAACTGTTGCAGAAATGACACTGAAAATATTACATTTAGTAACGTACAATTATTGAAAATAAAGTGACTAAAGGTAATCGGTTTTATTTAAATAACTGCAATGTTATAACGGTACAACTATAACTATGGTCCATCTTCGGACGATTGGAAACTTCACTTGGCTTGCTAATGAAATACCTCAGGTTGAAATGTGCCTCTACCGAGGGCAACCTTGAGACGTCTCATAAAGGCTTGGCGGAGAAATTCTAAAGTTGTCCGACAAGAACGATTCATGAATCGAACTCTGTATAACTTGTCGGCATTTTCTCTAACGACGATATACGTATTAAAGAATATGTGTTGTAGTGGGCAATCTGCTGGCTTTCTAGAGGTATTCTAGTTTCCACCCGCCCCTCGCACTCCGTCATATATAGACGGTTCGGGATAAAGTGAACACTCAAAAAATCCCTGCTTTAGTTCAATTTTTCGCGAATGTGTATCTTTCCGCGCGTAACGGCAAACGACGGGAAATGGCTAACCTCTCTGGACACATCACTTGATATTTGCGCGAGTAAGATAAAGTTTGCAGTCGGTAGGGACCTACGTAATTCGATAAAAAAATTCAAATAATTATATAAAATTCAACTATGTCGATTTCGGTTGATTTTGTTTCATTAATGTTGTATTGAAGTACGAAATCATAACGGACTATTTTGCGTAATTTCGCTGCCAACCATGTAAGGAGTGAGGCAACTGTAGTTAATGTTGAGGTATATGAACAAACGCCTAGTGATATTTTTAAGAGGTTAAATTTTTAGTGCTCACTTTATCCCGAAAGAAATATAATGACATCACTCAAGGTACGATACTCGGCCCTCGGCCATGCAAGTTATTTGTAGGAACAGAATAATTTCGCTAATTGAATGACCTACATGATAAAATCAACCATACTATACGTATTCAAGCCCCGGTCATTTGTCCATAAGTTGCTAAACAGCAGACAATGTATAGGACAATGCATAGGACAATGGATTATAGCACCCGGGATTTTGATAGAGCCCACGAATTTTCACGAAAAGAATTCGGCAACAGCTTGTTTCAATGCGATATGTGCACATATGCAGCTCTGCTTCATGGTCAGTGATTGGCTGTTTAAACTCTCAGAGTCTAGGGTTCTACTCGCAAGTCACAGACGTGTGGTGTCGCATTAACCTTGTTCCTGTTGGCTCAGTCAAATGAGCCACGTCTGTGCAATAATACATTCTGCCAATAACCATAAAGCAGATCTGCAGATGTGCACATAAGGAATTGAAACAAACTGTTGTAGAATTCTTTTCACGAAAAATCGTGGGCTCTAGTCATTGAATACGCGTAATTTTCCTGTCCCTAGTTATTAGTTTGTAGTTGGTTCACCGTCTTCCCGACCTTACTTGTTCACACTGTCCGTTACGCTGCAAGTTTCGTGGCGCTGGTATCAATCTGCAGCACAGCTACACTGCCTGCCTGTACCACCTTCAATAGCCTTACAGATGCCTTAACGTATTATGTAATACATAGAGATGACGGTTTAACGCGGAAAACTTGACCGTTTGTTGGGTTTCAACTTATGTTCAGCTCATGAAAACGTAACTAGCTTTCTCTTGTGTGTAGAGCTGTTGCCCTATTTGACTGAGCCAATAAAAATCCGGATATTGTAATATTCTATGCTCCTATTGGTCTGCAAACAGTTACGTTATGTCAGTGTTTTCAAAACTGCGTTGGCTCAATTTTTTTTCTCACGATAAACCATTACATTATTAGAGACCTGAAAAATTCGCGTTTTCTTTCAGTCACAAGCTATAATTTCAGCAACTGTAAGTTTGCGCTACTTTCACAATTGGCCGTTGACTTATTTGACACCACCTTGAAGTCGCTGAGCCAATAATAACAGTGTAAGTAAATGCTGGTCCATTTCACAGTGTCAGCGAGCAGCCAACGAACAGCTGGTGTATACTTGAGCACACATATATCCTCGGAAGCCAGCCTACGCGTCAGAGAACCCACGAATTTTTCCCGTCCCTAACCATTATTTCTAGTGATAGGTCTAAGAATATTGTATAAGGAAATTATCTGAATGCAGGCTTACTACTGGGCGTCAGAAGGTATTTTCTTACCCAAAGAATGACATGGAATAAGGCCCCACAATGGCGTGGCACCGGAAAGAGTGGGGCGGGGAAAGGGTGATCCCGGAGAAATCCCGACATCATCCGGCACAATTCCCACTTGTGAAAATCCGGGGACCGAGCCCGCCGGAGATGGAACTCGGGTCGCCTTGGTGGGAGGTGAGCGGTCTGACCACATCTCAGTATCTCGTAGTTAAGCACCGACCAAAATTATCCCTCCTCCCCATACACATGCTTATTCACTACTTGACTGAAATGGTAGTTACGTTCGTAAAGGAACTCCCATAATTTCTAGTACTGAACAGTGACGCTTGACCCGTATATTTCGTTATTAGTAAATATCATATTCGGTATAATAGCAATCAAGTTAATTTTTTTTATAATTATTTTTGCTACACGCTTAATTAATAAATCTTCACCGGTACCCTTGTTATTTTTACCAGTGGTTTTGGGTAACAACTATTTAAAAAATCTTTCTCAGCCACGGCACACATTTGATTTTCTTGCCAAATTTTGTTTGAAAATGAACAATTGAAAAGTAGATTGATTTCAGTAACGGTAACAAAACTGTATTACGACTGTTTATTAAGTAAAAATGTTTATTGTAAATGTTACTGTAGTATTCTTCAAACGAAGTTTAATATTGACTGTTCGCGCGAAGAAAACTTAAAAATAAATAAATAAGTAAAATCACATGTTTTCTATGCGGTAAATTTATTTGCTGTAACGTAAGGCTACTCTACTGCAAGCTAAACCCATTGAAAAAAATATTGTTGTAGAAATCATATTTCTGTTAAAATAGAAGCGACAATAATACATGGTTGTCGGTACTGAATGGATTGTCCCTACAACGATTTGTTCAGTAGAAGTCACAATATGTTTTGTAAAATAAGATGTTCTATTCGCTCCTTCTATAGAACAGAGATACAAAGAAACTTTTCTTTCAGTGCAACCTCAAAAAAATTTCTTTCTTTGCTGAACTCCTCAGGTTACAGGGGACCGCGGTGGCTGAACGGTCAGACAATTGGTCTCCCACCAAGGCGATTCGGGCTCTATTCCCGCCGGGGTTGGTCCCTGGATTTTCGCATGTATGAATCGTGCCGGACGATGCCGGTGATCAGCGGGTTTTCTCGAGGATCTCCCATTTCCCCCGCCCTTTCACTCCGGTGGCGATACTCACCTGATGACATACTTCATCAGTGCTAAAGACCTCGATGTGAAGGGCATGGGCCCGAGTTTCTTCGCATTTAACGACAATTATTTTTTAAAACATAAATGGGAGCCGATATCGTAAAATCGCTTCGTAACTTTGTTATGACTGATTTAAACTGCATACTCTAATTTTGTCGAGTCAGAACTGTGCAAAATAGCCGCTAATTAGTTAAATAACGAAATTTCCGTTTAATTGATAAATTAGCTATACTGATCTTTATGGCATGTCTCGAAAAATTACATTGCATAGTAAAACCAATTTGCAAAAATGTTACGAAGCAGTTTTGCGATATTGACTCTTGTATGGATTTAAAAAATAATAATTCTCTCGTAAGCCGAAAAACTCGGGCCCAAGCTGACCAAAAATATCTCTCACCCACTTATTAATGATGCTTGCACGACACACGTGTAGGCAGGCCTACCAACACAACACGGCCTGCGAGCGACAATACTAGACTGTGCCATGACTCTTCATGCATATGGAGATGTGTGAGGACACGGATTAGCACCGAGAAATTTCTCCCGCTATGCTCGGCCTCGACACTAAAATATATCTTATTACCTAACCTACCTGATTATTACCTCGTGAATCATACCTGCTCAAGCATGTCACCATCTCTTACCATTTTATGATGGAAATAATATTCGCAGAAAGTCGTGACTGAATTTAAAATAGATTTTCCTTTTATCCTGGGAGAACAAGTTTGATATTTTATACGTTCTCCATATTGCACATCAGCGTTCTTTATTACTTTTCAAATTATAAACCGATAATTTTCTCTTAAAACTTAAGGCTTCGCTCTTTAGTTTTGCTGGGGTTTCGAAAAAAATATATTTTTAACGTAAATTAGTTCATATATCTAAAATTCATTCTTACAGTTTTAACACATATATATATCATCGTTTGTATCTGAATTTTTCTGTTGCAGTACATAGAACAGATTTTTACATTTTTGCCCATGAAATATAACACTTTTGTTGTCAAAATAAGCCAAAATGAGGCAATTTTTTTTGCTAGCAAAAGGAATGAAAAAAAAAAAACGCTCTGGAAAAGTATGTATCATATGACTGTACTTAGTATCTAATTTTTTCGAAGCATTTGGTTAAAATATTCAAGTTATTTGCAATTTTTTTTAAATAAATGAAAAATCATGGCTTTAAGCTTGCAGCCATGAGGTTTGTATTTTGAGTCAACGTTAACAAAATTACTATTCAAAAGAGCAAGTGTAAAAGATAATTCTTCCGAACTTAAGTTTTTTCTTGTCCTTTCACTAAATAAATAAATATAATATGAGGAGCTACACAAAGACCAGTGAATGGCTGATTTACAAATGTGAGTCCATATGCATCTGTTTGCACTGGAAGTTGACACGGAATAAGGCCCCTACAATGGAGAAGTGCCGGAACGAGAAAGACGGGGGAAATTGGAGGACTCCGAGAAAACCCACCGCCCAGCAACATCGTCCGGAACGATTCCCACATTCGAAAATCTGGGTGCCGACCCCACCAGTGATAGAGCTCGGATCGCCATGGTGGGAGACGAATGGTCTGACTACCCAGTCACTAATAACATATCAGAGGAAAATGTGTTCATGGTCTGAAAGACTACTTTCACAACATTGCATTTGCAAAAATAAAAATAATAAATAATTGTCCAGAGTATGAATGTGCAATGCATAAGAATGCTGTCAACTTTTCGCACTACAGTTGAACAGGCAGTAGTTTTTCTTCCATGCAGCTGAATCACGTCTAGCCGGACATGCCCTGTGGCAAGCTGTGTGTGGCCTACTTGAACATGATAATGGCTTCCATGGAACATGTGATGACGGTATAGGTATGCGGACAACTATGTTTCGCTTTCTACTACCTGTAACGTAAACGACCAACCACTGACCTACTTTTTTAACGCGGTTCTCTTCCTCAGAAGATCGATAATGCCGGGGAAACCTCACTTCGGTGGTTGAGAAGGCGTGCTTTGATACATAATTGTAGGTTTCTGGAAAGTAATATACAAAAATAAAAAATTAAAATAAAAAAGCAATTCTAGAAAAAAAAACAGTGTTTACCAACTTTTCTAAGAACAACTTTCAGCGTGACATATTTTAGAGGGAGAATCTCTGGGCCAACAATTCGTATATTTTATTGCGGCCAATATATTAAGCTCAACGAATGCGTCATTTAAGCAAAACATGACCTAGTAAAGCTGGCAGAAATTTTATCTATGCTTGTTGCTTTTGTTGATTGAAGTTTCCAGCGTTGGTTTATATACCACGCAGCTTACAGCGATGGAGCATAAAGGCGAGCTGGAAACACGTATCAAATGCGCATCGCCTCAACGAGCCAAGCGCTGAACTAGCGTGCAAGATTCCCGCAGATCCATTTTCTCCACGGGACTTTAAGGCTCGGTGTCAGTCGCCATATTGTATTATATTATTTTTCTCTCTTATGAATTTCTGAGAAGAAAAATGTGAAAGCCATTACTATAATATCAATTCAATTTACCTTGCGCTACAATAAGGCATCGCATTTGAACTTTTAACGTATATTTAAGCCGCAAGTCGAGCAATTTTTTTTAAATTCTTAATTTGCTTGACTGATTACGACTTAAACATACGATAAAAGTTCAACTACGAGGCTTTTATTGTAGGGCAAGGTAAATAGAATTGTTATGAGGGTAACAAATTTCACATATTGGACGAAAGTATGTAGCAAAGTTCAGCGCTCGGTTCCGTACGAGTTTCACATACACACGGATAACCAATCGAGCAAATTAAGAATACGTAAAAAATTGCTTGACTGATTATGGCTTAAATATACGTTAAAAGTTCAACTGCGATTTTTTTATTGTAGCGCAAGGTAAATAGAATTGATATTATAGTACTGGATTCCACACTTTTCTTCTCATAATTTCATAAGAGCTAAAAATAAAACAATACAATATGGCGACTAATACCGAGCCTTAAGGCACCTCCCTACCTGCACTTCAAATGCGTTGCAGCGAGTTACGGCTATTCTTCTATTGGCGAAACTATTTAACGCGCATTGTATTTGTACATTTACAAAAATAACACTCTCTTTAAATTATGTCGCTATATCTTTAAAAAATTCGACATGTTTGTTAGAAACATCATTTTCGGGAACGTCAAATTGGCTAAAAATGGGTATTCCAACTGCCGTACATGGGAAAATAACAACTGAATTCAAAAACACAACTATAGAAACAAGCGCTAGACGTAGAACTACGCTGCCTATAAATAAAATAATGTGGATACCGCTTAAAGTCCCATAGGAAGAAGGATAATAGTTCAGCACTGCACGCCAGCTGAGTGGCTTGCGCGGAGAAGCGATAACATATGACACACGTAGGTCAACGGCAATCGTACCGCTCCTGTCTCACACACACAAACGCAGCCTACTAAGGCCTTGTTACGGAATTTTGCAGTGATTTCGAAAATATTTTTTTAATGCTACCTAATACTCATATCAAAATTTCGCTGCACAGTTTTGACACTTATATGTTATAATTTGTAGCTGAATTTTTTTGTAGAATTATACTGAACGGTTTTTTAGATTTCATTGCCCAAAGTACCACGTTTTTTGTCGTAAAAATAAGCAAAAATGAAGGAAATTATTTTTTTCTGGCGAATGGTACATTATTTAAAAAAACGCGTCCACAGTATTGTGCATCGTGTGATTGCACATTGACTCAAATTTTTTTCAAAACTTTTGGTTAAAAAATATTTGAGTTATTGGCACCAGTCTGAAAAAAAAAAAAAAAAAAAACTCGAGAACAAGGTCGAATGAGCAAATTCTCTGGAGTGTAGAAGAGGAGAGAGAAGGCGACAGCCGAATAGTTGGTTTCCGACTTTCACGGTAGGCCCGCATACTAGGTTTCTTTTAACCACAATAAGAACACATTGTTTCAGTGGGTCATCAATAGATACTCTTTACTATGGCTTATCGAAAAACGAGTCCTCTATGTTTGCCAACAAAATTTTTCCTATCGTTTATGTCACATGAATCTGTAAATTATATTGGTAGTATAACTTAACTTAAACCTAATATGTTCGGCTAAGATTTGAATATATAACGTCCTGCAGGCAATATTCAGTACACAAAACAAATCATTATTATTAAATTGATTAAGTAATTTCTTTTCGGTTGGTACTAGCGTCGATCAGTATTTACCTTTCCTCCTTGCCCCTCTTCTAAAAAGGCGTTTCTAAATAAAATCGGTTACCTACACGCGGGGGCCGTCTTTTACTTCTTTTATATGCTTTGTGCACTGTGTGATTCGCCACTGCACAATATCCGTTCAGAGGCTTGTCGCATAGGCCTACATATGTTTACAGTACGTGTTAGTACGCAGCATGCAAAAATAACATAGAAAACGTAAATTTACGTCTTTTTTAGTCAGGCAATGTGCATGACGTACCCAAGAAAGATGACTGCGTAAGCGGGTTTGTTTGGGTTTATTTTATTTTTTTCAGTAAATACAAACAAATCATAACTTTTCGATTGTAACCTTACTTCGCTTTGGTTTTAGATAATTTACTTCACAAGTATATATGGGAGCTTGGTAATAGAGGGCGGAATATTGTTTACTAGGTAAGAGTAAAATTCACTGCCGAAAGAAGTGTACCATTAAAATGTACTGCTTTTTTATATCAAAACGTCGAATACTATTTACTAAACATTTAGTTACGAAACAACTACCGACTGGCAAATCGCTCGCAAATATTATATTAATATTGACTACTTGAGGCCGACATGTCTGGAGTAAATTGTTTTGTGCATAAAGATTTTAAAACATAATTTACAACCTCGTCCAGAATTAGCAACCCTGAGTGGGCGTGACACGTTTCGGTCACGTTTTATTTTATGGAAATTGTGATTGTATCATTTCTGCTCGGTTAGAGTAGAAACAATTCGCGAACGCACGTCGTGAAAGAGCGAAAGTTCTCGCTCTTGCCCTTTGATATTTCATTTGCAGTTGGCTCACATCTACCATACGTGGAAGAACGTTTGATGAATACTGAACTGGTCAATAGAGCGCATAATTTAAAATCAATCCAAAAACACATTATACGAATAAGAAGACATGATGTTCGAGTTCTTTCTTGCTAAAAGAAATTTAAATTACTTACGCTAGTGTACATATAGCGTAGTATATATATATATATATATATATATATATATATATATATATATATATATATATAT
>PNEQ01054185.1:0-11570 GCA_003012365.1 Medauroidea extradentata | reverse complement strand
CAGAGTAGAAAATTCTAGAAAATTAAGTGACGTCATCAAAGGCAGGTGATGCAATCCAAGATGGCGACTGCAAAAGGTCAAGGTCATCCAAGATGGCGGACGGGATCCAAGATGGCCGCCGGGATCCAAGATGGCGGCCGCGGCTCCCCCGCTCCCCACCCCCAACCCCCTGCCCCCGGATCGGCTATTTCCATCTACTCCAGTATGTAAATTCTTGCTCGGACCTTTAGCTTTCAAAAGATTGTTCATCGCATTTGTTATATTCCCACCACTCTTAGTTTTTATGGTCACAGCCCCGCGAATGTTTAATGTAGCAGTCAAGAACAGCCAGAATGTACTTGTAAACTTTATACTTGCAAGCATAAGAAATAATTTCAACCGAGTCTGCTTGATACAAGTCCTTCAAAGCAAACATCCAAACTATACTTCGAGACCAGTTTTACCTTGCAGGATTGTGAAGCTCGCTAGCAGACTTTTGGTGTCTCATTCTATGTATCCGTCTTCACGCAATTCTTCGATGATGCTGGATATTTCACTTGTATGTGAATTATTTCCAGTATGCTAAGAGGCAACTAGTATACATGTGTCTACAATTTCGTTGACATAATTCCAGTAAACATATTCTGGAAGTCTCCCATCTTCCCTTTTCTTACATAGATCGAGACCAGAACCTAGGAATGCTCCACACATCTATGCACTCTCTGCAACCATCCTCACACAACAGTGCGTGTTCCACACAAGACTATACATGTGACATGTGCTCCACAACCATCTCCACACACAACTATGCACTCTCCACACAAGACTAGGCACTCTCCACATGTCTCAGAACCCATTTACTTATGCTGTACATGACTCCACACACTCTCCGTACATGTCTCATTACACTCCGCACACGTCTCCACAGTCTGCTCCTCATTCTTCTCATGCTCCACACATAGCTCCACCCTCTCTTAATACCTCACACCATCCATCCACAAATTTTGTGTGCTCCAACCTCCTTGAGGGCCGCCATATTTCATGTGTCATTAGTTTTGTTGTGTTGAAACTATGTCTCATTAATTTTACTCATGTATGACTTACAAATTTTAGCTATCATACATTGAACTTAAAATAAGATTCATCTTCAGTCCACTCACATCAGACTTTTACAATGACTTACAGCTTTCATACCTTGTGTAGCGGGATTTTTATTATTTTTACACTATGACTAAAGTATTCTTTGTTTCCGCTTATTTGATGTAAACTTTCAAGTCACAGGACCCGAATTGAACTAACCAGTTCCAGCCTACTAATACCTGAGACAAAACATCACATTATGACTTAATTTGACATGATGAAGTAAGAGTGGTGAGGATATAAAAAATGTGATGGACATTGTTTTGCAAGAATTTACATACTGTCCTCTGAAAAGAATTCTACAACTCATCATTTCGAGCACTGATGTTAAAACATAAAATAAACCATTATTCAACCCACAGTGGTCTCAAGGCCAGTATCGCAGAACGTTTTAATCGTACTTTGAAGAATAAAATGTGGAAGAAATTCTCAGCACAAGGAAGCTACAGGTGGATGGATATATAACCCAAGCTTGTGTCAAAATATAATAATAAAGTACATAGGACCACGGACATGAAGCCTGCGGATGTCAAAGACCAACTCTTTACTACATACTGTTTATAAAAATGAGAAGAAACTGGACCTGCACAAGCTTAAAGACTATGTAAGAATATCGCGAGTGAAGGGAACATTTACGAAAGGCTACACACCAAACTGGAGGACGGAAATATTTAAAGTGGTCAAGATTCGACACTACGAACTAAGGACCTTCTACATAGAAGATGTGGAAGGCAAGACTATTCGAAGAGGATTCTATGGTGAAGAAACTCAAGTTACCAAGTATCCAAACACGTATATAGTCGAGAAGGCAATAAAAACGAAAGGAAATAAGGTTCTTGTACGATGGCTGGGGTTCGATGCAAGCCACGACAGTTGGATTCGTCAATCAGACATTATGTTTAAACATAGTGAATTATGTATGAAGGAATAAATAAATATAATTTTTTAAAACTAATTTCTGTGTTATTATTTATTAACAAATGTTCTTTTACTGGCAATGGTATAAAACTTCTACTGGGGTGCCTGGAATGTAGTCTGTGATGACTGCGCACATGTACTCTAAGCGTGTTGGAACTCGAGGCGATGAGCTGGGCTTGCGTGAGGGGGGGGGGGGGTAAGGCGTGCAGTTTCGTCATCTCATCCTCGCGAGGCGCTGAACTGTCCAGTACGCGGCTGCAGACTTGTTGAGTCATGCTCCATGTTCGTGTAAGAGACCCGTCCGACGTGCGAAGAGATGTTGCGTGCAGGGAGGCTGGCAGGTGTTTATACCTCTACCTGTTCATATTGCCTTGTCGAGTGAGCAGGAAGTGTTCCGTGTTTTGTTAGAGGATGACGCCGAAGCATGCTGTCATAACTTTGTCTTAATTAAAGAGCATCAGATGCACCAGTCCTTGTACACTCAATCAGTAATTACATAGTACACTACTACATTATAATTAGTTACTATAAAAGGTTTCGAAAATTGAAATAATTACTTGAAGAGAATAATACTGCAGTTATTACACAAAATAAAATTAAATTACTATGGTGAAGTATCATACTGGTCAAGACTTGTCAATCTTGATGCCTGAAGGTGTTCATAAAAAAATTATATTGGTGATTGGGGCGAGAGTCCTGCCTATGGTACATTACCCATTGTCCTTAAACACATATGCATACTGGTGGAGTCGAATCAAGTGAGTAAGTAGGAAACAAAAATGGCTGCCGTAGTCGGCACCTCCTGTCAAGGTGATGTACAATAGGAAACAAGAAGAGGCCTGTTGGTAGGGAGTTAAGGGTGGGTAGGAGGAGCGATGGAGATGATGGTTGTAGCTGGGAAACTGATGAATGAGAGAGCAGGAGGAAAGTATGAGCGGAATGAGAGAGCAGGAGGAATGAGAGATGAGGCTTGTAGCTGGTGACTGATGAATGAGAGAGCAAGAGGAATGTATGAGTGGAATGAGAGGGCAGGAGGAATGGAAGATGAGGGTTATAGCTGGGGAGCTGATGAATGAGAGAGCAAAAGGAAAGTATGATTGGAATGAGAGAGCAGGAGGAATGGGAGATGAGGGTTATAGCTGGGGAGTTGATCAATGAGAGAGCAGGAGGAATGTATGAGTGGAATGAGGGAGCAGGAGAAAATGAAAAACAAGATCGATGATTTGTCATACCAAGATAGTGGATATGGTGTACTAATATGGCGACCAAGATGGCTGCCTATAGCAGACGATTAGGTAGAATGAGAGAGCAATAAATATTATGGGTGGCATGAGAGAGCAGGAAAAATTAAGAGTGGAATTAGAGAGTGGTAGAAAATGAAAATCCAAGATGGTGGCCGGAAACAAGATGGCCGCCGGAAACAAGATGGTGGCGGTGATGTCATCCAAGATGGCGGGCGCTGCACCGAGGCACCGAAGCCACCAGCCACTAGTGCTCGGACATACACAACCCATCTACTATGGAGGAATAATCGAAAACACATTTCACGTATTTTCACTCCCTTAACTAAGGAATTTCGATACATCTTGGGGTCCTGTCGTAGACATTTCTATACGTAACCAATTTAAGTAAAAATCACGACGATAGTTATTTGTGTTTCTGTGATATAGACGGTTCATAAAGAACACATTTTGCCTCTTTGTACTGTTTGGGGGTCGAATTTCAAAACATCCTTAAACTGCTTTTTGGGTATTTACGTGAGAAACATTATGAAGCGACAACCAACTCTCTTTTCCAACGAATTCGTTTGTCGGAAACACATTTAAAATCTTTTCACGCCTTTAAATGTTGAATTTCGAAAAATCCTTAAATTGGCCAATATGCATTTTTATGTGTGTCCTATTAAAGTAAAAATCACGATGATAGGCCGTCGGGTTCGAGCTCTATCGACGTTTCTTCGGAAATACATTTCACACTTTTTAACCCCTTTAGAGTTCGAATTTCGAAAGAAAAAAAAAAAACCTTCTCAGTGCTCGCCTACGACCTGAGGTGACCCACACAAAAAATTTCACGATTCTAGGTTCAGTGGTTTGGGCTGCTGTTTGATATGTCAGTCAGTCAAGTCAGTCAGTGTTCATTTTTATATATAGAGATAACTCGAAGTCGTGGGTGATTAACTGCTCCGTTACTACATCACTTACGTACGAACGAGTCAAACTTTTTATCGATAGTTTTGTGTGGCTCTCAATAATATGGTCTTCAGAACGGATTAAGGTAAATTGAGTACATAGCGATACGGAAATGCACAACCGGGCGAAACTTGGTACCTGTACAATATATTTGTAATAAGCTTGTGTGCAGTTACATAATTTTTTTCTTATATATATATATATATATATATATATATATATATATTAAATCTAACTTTTAATTGTAAATCAATTGCAATTGGTCTAAGAGTAGATGTAAAGAAATTTGAAGTGTTGTGGGTTCAGTGTAAGAAAAAGCCACCATGCCTTAACTGCGCCTTTAAGTCGTGTTAAATAAATAAGTAAATGAAATGCTAAAACTGAAAATAGTTTTTTTAAATACAAATAATTTTTATTCTTTATTTTTATGAGCATGATATTGTAGCCTGCAGTGTCTTTATCCACTTTGATTTTTTTTTTTTTTTTTTTTTTAGTTTGTTATATCAGTTGGTTTTAGTGTAGTCGTTAAAACGGAAACATGCAAAATATGACTTTAACAAGCCATTACGCGAAAACTATGAGAGATAAAAAAAAGTTCGTAAGAGCCAAATTTAGTCACATTTTGTGTTTAAAATAAGAAAAAAATATCTGGTACAAAAAAAATTTAAAAATGGTGAAGAAAATTGTGCTAGATCGCGCCCTTAAGAGTGCCGCTTACCACGCACTTCAAATACCTTGTAATGTGCGGGAAAATTCTTTTATTTACGGAAATAATTCCACGTGTTCCTATTGTGCCACTGAACGAAAACCCCCTTCGAACAGGACGGAATGTCATTGTTAAGCCATCATGTTCATTAAAAAAAAAAAACTTTCTAAGCCCTCCAACTTAGCTAAAATCTGTGTTTTTAGACTGCTGTACTTCAAGATGCACTAACCGTATACATGCGAAACTCAGCATCGTGCACTGAACTTTACTACAGACTTACCACCAATGAAATTATTTGGTCACTACTTAAATTCCCATAGTAAAAATGAATTAGCAGGAACCTTGCACACTAGTTCAGATTTTGGCTCGTTATGGTGATGTGACATTTTATATCCGTTTCAAGGTTGTCCTTATAGCTCTTTCGCGTTCCTGCCTTTAAAGTGCACAACCGCTCAAGGCAGATCACGTCCTTAGGGAGAATTTTGTGTACTGTGTACTTAATTTTGAAGGTTGTGAGACAGTAGGCATTTAATTTATTCGTTTCAGTAAACTCCCGATTATCCTTGATTATCAATGTTGGGAAATTCACAGATAGTCAGAAAACACAGATAATTCGAAAATCGCCCATTTTCCACAAAAAAAAAAAAAACACTGTTTTTTTTTTTTTTTTTTTTTTTTTTTTTTTTTTTTTTTTTTTTTTTTTTTTTTTTTTTTTTTTTTTTTTTTTTTTTTTTTTTTTTTTTTTTTTTTTTTTTTTTTTTTTTTTTTTTTTTTTTTTTTTTTATAATTCATTCAACGTAATGTTGTACGGTTTTACCTACAAATACCGTATTTGCTCATCTATCCAGCGCTCTTTTCCCCAAAAGAGAGAAAAATATGTCTGGGGTGCTTAGTAAACACGGGAAAAGTAATTTTTCTGTATCGTTAAACCATTCTTACTTGTAAGAGTTGACATTCTTATGTTCCAAAATTTTTTTTTCCAGTGTTAAATATACAGAATGCGACACGGAATATCCGTAACAATAATTTCAAGTTGCAAGATGTGCATTATACATTTTTAAATATTAATTTGTTTGAAATAAGCTCATGGAAAAATATAAATGAAAGTACTTAAATCATAGTTTTTCTTACGGTAATTTATGGACTGGGTTCTATTAAGGGATATGGAAATGTACGATGTCGAGCGGACGACTGAAATACTCAATCTTCAATAAGATATTATCGACCCGTGAAAATTCGATGAGATTTTTTTCCAAGTAGATATTTTATCAACGGATTTTTATTTATATAGCACTATGCGGTAGTATGCTTTACTTTCGATTAAAAAATAAGAACAGTTTTTAGAAAAATAAGTGTTTGAAACCACAAAAATACCAAAATGGAAAAAAAAAATCCTGTAATTTTTATAATTTTTAATATAAAAATATTTAGGCCTCTATAATAACCGAATGTTAAAAATGCTCCTCGTTTTTAGATTTGAAAATAATTTTTGTATCCGAAAATCTCTGCGCGAGAGGTTTGCGGATGTTAAAATTATTTTCAAATGAAAACGCGAATAATTATGAAATTCGGTTATTATAGAGGCCTAGACATTATCATATTAAAAATTATAAAAATAACAGTGTGCCATTATTTACAGATTTTTTTAAATACTAAGGAATTTCATTTTGTGATTTTATGCATTTTACCATAATTTCACTGTAAATTATTATATTCAAGAAAATCAATTTTTTTTTTTTTTTTTTTTTTTTTTTTTTTTTTTTTTTTTTTTTTTTTTTTTTTTTTTTTTTTTTTTTTTTTTTTTTTTTTTTTTTTTTTTTTTTTTTTTTTTTTTTTTTTTTTTTTTTTTTTTTTTTTTT
Source organism: Medauroidea extradentata (assembly GCA_003012365.1). Taxonomy (NCBI): domain Eukaryota; kingdom Metazoa; phylum Arthropoda; class Insecta; order Phasmatodea; family Phasmatidae; genus Medauroidea; species Medauroidea extradentata. Next base: position 4,779 of record PNEQ01054185.1, on the reverse strand, counting down.
TTTTTTTTTTTTAATATTCTTGTAACTTGCAAATCTTGATTTTGACATTCCGCTATAGCAAGGCAATGAGAACTAAAATATTTCACGAGTGGAAAATGTTACAAATAACGTCTATAAATCTATCACTATGTCATACAAATTTAAATGTATGCATTTTTTCCACGCGAATGCCCTTAACTGCAGTGTGCTTTAAAGTATTCTTATTCTTTTTTATGTTCTCTTTGTTTGCTTTCAGAGATCGGCAAAACAATTAAAGAAATGCTGGGAAGCAATGAAGTTCAAGAAAAAACGTGAGAGTGCAATTAAAGATGGAGGAACCTTGGAGCCCGGAGCTATTATCATAGATTCTTCTACACAATTTGCTGACCTGCCTATTACTGTTGTGAAAGTTGAGAATGAATCATCGTCATCATACGATGGAGCGAGTACACACTTCTTTTCTGAAGCAGTAGATGATGCATGTGCGCCAAATGTCACTATAGATGTAAGCGAAATAAAATCAGAACATGTAGATCTGCCCGAAGTCATAGAACCTACAGCTGAAGAAGCGCCATTTGCGGCTTCGCCCATTCTTTTAAACTCAGTTTACTCCGTCCCAAACAACTTGAACAGCGAATCGTCCGTCACAGATACAGTTCAGCAGTTGGGCGTGGAACTACCAGCAGGTATGTTGCAGAATAGTTCACTGTTCTCTTTTGTGCTGCATAGAAACTGTTTTGACTTTCCCAAGTTTGATTTTCAGGACATTTTATCAATGGAATGTATGGTTGTAAGTCCAGCACATGCTTCTATTTTTGAGTTATTCTATTACGGTTGGTATTCTCACAGCCCCTTACTAGAAATTCTCTGCTTTCGAGTTGAGTGACTTGCTGGTAGAGGAGACAATTGCATTAGTTACGCTAATCAGTGGCGCTCTTAACGCTCCATCGATTTTGTGCCTCACACATACAACTCCACTCTATCTAAGGAAATAGAAGATTGTTTAGCTGCATATAGTTAATTTTAGAGTTGCCAGTGTGCTTACCTGCATAAACTTTCATGCACTAACAAGAAAATTGGTAGCTTCAATTGCATTTACGAGGCCTTTTAGAGGACTTCAGAAGTTCACGCACACTTTCTGAGCGCCGGCTCGTGGACACATGTTTTATGTGAGCTCATAACAAGTGAGGAAGATAATGAAAATAGAAGCTTTATGTCATGACTTAAAATACTTAGAGTACTAATTTGACTAATCAGTAGCTGTCTTGAGTGAAACCAGGCTCAAATTGAAACATTTTGGTACAAAACATTGTTTCACTTTAGGCAACTACTGGTTGGTCAAATTAGTAAAATGAGTACTTCAGGTCATAACGTAAAGATCTTTTTTGTCATTATCTTCCTCACTGATTATTAGCATCACATAAAACATATGTCCTCGAGCTGGAGTTCTGAAATTGTGTGTGACCTTCAAAATTATTCACTAAAACCTCATGAACACGGCTGTAACTATTAATTTTGTTGTCAGGATATGTAACTCTATGCTGGGAACCACACTACAAGGCATCGTGTGCCGTTTAACAGTTTTTATGTTTTCAATTCACCAATTCCCTTAAAGCTGTTTATGTGATAATTATTTTTTAAGCTTAAACGAGATCAGATATAAAAAATCTGTTTGGCAGTTTTGTTTATAGTGGTTTTTACAGTGATAGCTATTTTTTTTTCCTAAACAAGAAATTATACAGTTTCGACTAAAAAGTCAATTAACCAGAATTTCGTTAATTACATAATTAGCTAAAACCATAGTATTTAATGCCTTGAAAAAAATAGCCAACATGGAGAAGACGATTAAAAAAAACTGCGTAACAGTTTTTTGATATCTGCTCTCATTTTGGCGTGATAATTAATATCGCTAAAAACGGAGAAACAAGACAGCATGGCCTTAAAAGTGAGACATAGTGGCCATCTTGAATTTTTGTATTTTGTGTCATAACTTTTCTTTTGGGTAAATTTATGCAACTTTAACCTAACTATACAGTATAATACACAGAAAGGGAATTTTACTCATAAATCTTTGTTTGCCATTACTGGTTTTACAGATCGGATTGCAGTTAAGAAAGTAATAACAATATTCTAACTTCAATTCGATCTGTACAACCAGTGACAGCAAACAAAGATTTATGATGTCTAAAATTCCCTTAACATGTATTCTATTCTGTAATTAGTTTAAAGTTTCATAAATTCATTCAGAAGAAAAATTATTACACAATTCAATATGTTGACTATCACTCACTCTAAAAGTGTAAAATAGTTTGCTGTCGTCTATTGTGTGTGGGGTTTATTGAGTGGATATGCTGCAGAGGAGCGTGGCAGAGGCGGCAACATGGTCACCGAAGAAGAAGAAGAGTGGGATGCCCAACCGGCACCATCTCTTCGCACGAAGACAGCACGGAGGATAGCGTCGCGCGAGCACTACCTGCGACTGGCCGCCAAGGAGAAATACGAGCAGCAGAAGGAGGAGCGACAGCTCGTGAGGCAGTTGTACCGAGCCAAGCTGCTTGCTCTGAGGCGGGAGTCACGCGTGCGGCTGTCACTGCTCAAAGCGCAGAGGCGACACTGCTGCTACCGTCGCCAGCGGACCTGCGACACCTGAACTAACGTCATGTCCACTGCATTTTAGGAAGATCAGTCAGTGTTATTAGTTTGTGCACGTAACAATTACCCACAGCTAATTGCACTGACATCAGTCGGCAAGAAGGAAACATTGAACTTCCTTGATTATAGGTTTTTTTTCGAATAAGATTAGAAAAATAAAGTGACTAGGTTTTTCACCAAAAATTTTTAACGAAATAATTTTTCGTGTTATCCCATAGCTAACATTTATTTTACCACAGTCTTTAATGGCTTTTTATTCTCATACCCGACTTAAGCGAAGCTAAAAAATAAAATTGTCTCCTGCCAAAAGCATCCTCAAGAAATAAAATAAACTTCCTATCCCATACTAAGATTAGGCGTGAGGTTATTTCTACTACAGTTTAAGATAATATAGGATGTTCACGGTTAAGTGAGTGCTTTTCATTACAGTTTTGTCAAGAATAATAATAAAAAAAACTATAACTCGCTGCAGTCCAAGGTAGGCCCATAGTGTGTATATATATATATATATATATATATATATATATATATATATATATATATATATATATATATATGTGTGTGTGTGTGTGTGTGTGTGTGTTTATTTATTTTTTATTCATTTTTATTCTACTGTGTTTGGTACTCTTTATTTACACTGGGATGTTTGCATTTTTGTAAACTACGAATTGGTTGAAAGGAATACAATAAACCAGGGTTTCTCAAAAGTTATCTTTTTCGTGACTAGCTTAGAATCGAATTTCTCACAGACGAGTTTGGCAGGAGAAAATTTACGCCCCTAGTTGCACCTGTTGTCGGCGTGGGACCAATTTTATCCTTTTATTTATTGCAGAGAACTTTGGGTGCAAAACCGAATTTAGCGAGGACGTGAGGGCATATTCAGTACACCACGTTTGCTGGACACGAGCCATGTATTTACACAATATATACAATATATACATCTACACATTCACAAGACCGCACTAGCTGGACGCATGCAAACTGTTCTGTTCAGCGTACCAGGACCGGGAGAGACTGCCTTCTCCTGGTTGAGGTGTGGTCTCGCTGGGCGACCCCAGTAATCCCTTGTCCTGCCTGGACAATGGAATGTGCCTGGGGGTGGCAAACTGTTAGCGGTCGTCTGGCCGGTCAGGGATGTACAGCGCCACACTGTGCTGCCTTGCACTGACAAGCTGTCAGGTGCGCATCGCTTCTGCATACAGCAGTGGTGCGCCGCCACAGCACCCTCCTGCCAGTGATGCACCCAGCGTCACGAAAAACCGCCTTGAAGGCGGTCAGGAAAGCGGACGCGGCGGCCAAATCTCATCACTGTAGGAGAGGTGTGTGGAGATGCCCTGTATGAGCCTTGTGAATGGCATGGTACTGCTGAGTCTGGTCTAGGGATGGGGTTAGCGATGCTGTCAGGTGATTGGTTGGCAAGGGTGTATGCTGGTTTAAGGCGATCGATGGAAACTGTAACTTGCCGACCATGCATTTGGAGTGTTGCAGTCTTTGGTGTACGGCTGAGCACTGGAAATGGGCCTTCGTACGGGGCCTCGAGAGATTTCTTGAGCCCTTCGCGGCAGACGAAGACTTCTGTTACTGTGACGAGGTCCTTAAACATAAATGTCTTGGTTCTGCCATGGTGTGTGCCCGCTACAGGTCGGAGTGTGCTGAATTGTTGCCGGAGCTCTCTTACAAGTCCTGCTGTGTCTGCGAGTTGGGAATGTGGATGGGCCACCAACAGCTCACCAGGGAGACGAAGAGGTTGCCCATATACCAACTCAGCTGCTGAAGCATGGAGGTCCTCACGCCAGGCTGCTCGGATTCCCAGAAGTATGGTAGGCAATATGTCCACCCAGTGTTCTGTGTCGTGGCAACGTATGGCAGCCTTGAGTTGCCGGTGCATTCTTTCCACCATACCATTGGCTTGTGGATGAAATGCTGTTCGAAACCGCGATGTACCTGTTAGATTACAGAGGTCCCTGAATAGTGCAGACTCGAACTGTCTTCCTTGGTCAGTAGTGATCTCAAGGGGGGTTCCGAAGCGTGCGATCCATGTAGTGTACAGAGCCCGAGCAATGGTGGTGGCCTCAATGTTCTCCACCGGGATTGCTTCTGGCCACCTAGTGAAGCGGTCGATGACAGTCAAACAGAACCGGAAGCCTT
>PNEQ01054179.1:67242-89231 GCA_003012365.1 Medauroidea extradentata | reverse complement strand
ATAATTCTTCCTCTGGGAATTTTTACGATTTTGAGTATCTAGTAAGGTTAAGTTATATTTTCTAAACACCTTACATTTTTCTATTTTAATTCTTTTGTGCGGTGTGCTTGGGGCCTAGTCGTCTTTCTCAAGTGTTTATTTTGTGTGTTTTATCGCTTTTATTTGTATGTTTGTTTGTCCTGTTCTTTTGTTTATTTTGTCACTTTGTTTCTTTTTTTTTAATGCGTGGCTGTTTTGAACAGGAGTTTTGTTTAGCGATTATAAACACTTGAGTGTATTGCTTCCATTATATTAATTTTATTTTCTCACCGAAGCACACCGGCACAACATACACACTATTTGACCTATTCGTTCTCAAGAAATGTGACTGTATATAAAATCAGCATCTCCTGTAACTTAGAATGAAGACTATACTACTGTATTCATGCAGTTTCTTTCTCTTTAATTCTTAATGTTTAACGAGGCCATCCTTGAAATACATACATACAAGCTTTCCTTAGTGAACATAGTCAACAAGCTACTCGGGAGCGCCGACAAAGCGGCCCTGCACTATTTGAAATCATGCCAGGAGTAATTTGACAGCCAGTTAAACTGCTCTGTGAGGAATCCTCCCTGCCAGAATTGTGCAAACATTACAATACAGTACTTACAAAGTCACTCGGCCAGCCATTCGGGCCCTTTCACAGGAGCGATTAAGCCAAACCCTTCAGGATATTTTTCGCCTTCAGTAGTCGCTCATTAGCTCTCTGAATGCGTACATGAAACTAGCCTTGCTACATCACACTGCAGGGTGTTAAACTTCATACGGGAATCACGCCTGGAGCCCAAGTGAAAGCCTCGACTGTCAGAGTATAAGCAGCGCCTATTACGACAGTTGTTCTGGACTGGTAAGTGGGCACATCGCCTAACCCCAGTGTTAAAGTGTTTACTTGCCCTGCCGCCTTCTGTGCAGAAGGAGTTCAGCGCGAGGCTCATCCTGGGACATCATTCTCCGGGGCATGTACCTCGACCTCTATTCACAGGACCCCAAACCACATCTCTAGCTCTGCTGCCAGGAACATTTCCATCCCCCCTGTGGGACCTTACTTCATCTACACTTAGCAGAACATAGGGCGGCAGTGGACAATATATACGTACCGTATTTGCCGGCATATAAGACGACTATTTTTACATATTTTTGGCCTTCAAAAATTGCTACTCGTCTTATATGAAGGTGCAAAAATTTTTTGGTAACCTAAAAATCGTTTGAAAGCTAAGCTGTAAGCTGTGGAGTTGTATGATGTTGCAAGAAATAGCGTTTTTCGTCACAAATAAAAATGAGTGCACCGTTTTTTTAATAAAATTTACGGTACGAAATTTTGATGAGCGTCATTAATAATAAAAGACACTTCCTCGCAGCGAAGCGGCGATCGATTCAGCTGGAGCGCGTGCCGAGATACTTGGTTTTGCAGGCCTACAACTCTCGGGCGCAGAAAGCGAGGATCTAGGTCCGCATGCTTACATCCTTTGTATCGCAAACGCACAACTCTCGGGCGGAAAAAACGAGGATCTAGGTACCGTACCACACATTCATGTGTGTACTGTCTCGTGCTAGGCTGGCAGACAAAAGCGCTCAGGAATGCGACGGCCTTGCAAGCAGCTGTTGTAGCCTTGCGTAGCCATGTAGTGCGCGGTGTGCCTCAGTCCGTTGTCGTCAAGTCGCGCACACCTGCCGGCAATTGAGACATTGCCGGCCGCGGCCGTGCATTTCCTTGGCTCTTGGGCGCACGGAGAGCAGTAGTAGCCAATGTTATTCGTTTATCTGTCTACTGTGATGTTTATATGACGGTAATAAATGCATTGAAAATATTTAAACTGAATTTTTAATGTTTCTGGCAAAGGAAAAAAATATTTTTCTGTCGGGAATTTCAAAATTAGTAATTTACTTTTTTTTTTTTTTTTTTTTTTTCTCAAGATTTTGTTCCTTCAAAACCATGACTCGTCTTATATGCGGGGTCGTCCTATATGCTGCCAAATACGGTACTACGTGGTATAAGGGACTAGTACAATGATTGCATCACAAACAATATGATACATATTGTAATTTACTTTGCTGTGCTTAAGTTTGTCCCAATATCCTTGTTATCTTTCACTGTCTACTGTAACTGGTGTCCAGTAGAACCTCGTTAATACAAACTCTCGTAGTACAAAGTTCTCATTTTATTGCTACTTGGAGTAAGATGAGAAACTAAATATTAAAATGCTCTATGAAAAGTTCAGTGCATACAAAACAATGTAAAGTCAAGTTCATTAGTTAAAATTAGTCGTGGTGGTGTGAAAGTATTAAATATCCTGAAAGTATATGTACAGAATTTTTAGTAAAAATGTCATTACAAACTGCAAAAATTAAGGTCCTCTCAGGTTTGTATTATTGAGGTTCAACTGTACTGTGCGTGTCAGTGTGTGTAAGTGTGGTACATAAGGAGCCAGCAGTAGTGTGCGATAGTGTATGTGTGTGTGGGTCTAGGTGCAGAGTCTGGAGAGAGAGCGGCTGGAATATGAGGAGAACTTATCTCGGCTGAAGACTGCAAGCGATGGCCAGCGACAAGAGTTGGCAGACCTGCAGGCTCGACTCGCAGAAATGGAGTCCCTCCGCATACAGCTGCAGTGGTTAGTTCTCCTGTCCCTTCCTCTCCCACGTTGTTAGACAAAATGTTTACAATTGTATTACACATGCATACATTAAACTGAATATAAACTTAATAATTGTCATTATTATGAGAATTTTTTTTTCCTTTTAAAATAATACATCACATTATTTTATGTTAGGTACCAACTGCAAAGTAAGTTTTTTCCATCAGTGCAGTAGTTCTGGAATTTTTAATTATAAAACAATAATAACCAGTGAAAACAAAGCTTGTCTTATTGCCTCTTACGAAAATTGTGGAATCTACATAGTGCTGTGTCTTGTATATAGAGGTAGTGCTGTTGAGTTTTCAGCTCACTAGCATATAAAGCTGAGGCTTGTATAATCTTTAAGGGTTCTCTCTATTAAACTGGAAGTTCACAGCCACATTGTTTGAATGGGGAGTCAACGTAACATTAATTACTTCTCAGTTGATTAATTTAAAAAATAACTTAAAAAAAATGTGTTCTATTGAAATTTCTTAGGTTGGGGCATCACAAGTTGTGTTGGAATTAACTTTCATTAATTTATAAGTGGAGGACAAAATATCATTAGCTTCATAAAAAAATTAGTTAGTGTTAATTAAGGGAAACAAGTACAGTATCAGCTGCAGTGTAAATGGCAGGAATTTAAGACTGTATATTTTACACAAATGGAAGATAATGGAAACAAGAAAAAATAGTGTATTTAAGAGAAGTCTTCGCCTTGCCAGCTTGCCAGGGTTGTAGCATGTCACGTGTACTGTATTCTTTTTTTCATGTAAAACCGCTTAACTTATTCATATTATGTTTATGTATGAAAAGAGCACACACTTGAAACTACATTTTTATAATTTTAAAAATTCTACACGCTTCTTAGAACAATGATTTTCGGGCCTCTCAAAATGGCTTTTTACTGGTATAACTGAAAATACCACTAGAATTCATAAAGTTCAATGCGAGAGGCATGTGTTGGCATTTACTTCATACTATCCTAACATAAAATTATAAGGTCACTGTTTAAAGTCCTAAAACAGCAAAAACTTTGCATGGAATTCTGTGAATAGAGGCAATATATGTCTCTCAGAATGTGGTATTCTAGCCATCATCACTTTGCTTTTCCCATACATCAAATGCAGAAATTTGAAACTAGTATAGACTCCTCTTAAGGGTAAAATATAATTCATGGGAGTGTAAGATGGGGTTACACTGTATATAGTATTGTAAAGTTTAGCCATTGGGAAATAATTACAGTGGAACCTCTTTTTTACGGGACCTGGAAAAGTTTTTGTAAAATGCAGGAAGGCATGAAAAGAGGGAAATTTCTAATGTAAAGTAAGCAAATGGGACCACAAAAAGTAAGTGTAAAATGTGAGTAAGTGTAGTGAATCCAGGGAGGGTGGAGGGAATTGTTCTACTGCATATGTACAATACTGTTAATATTGAGTCTCATTTAAAAACTCGGTGGCTGTATGCTGGGTAGGCATATTTGTGAAACCTTGTTCGTAATTGATTACTTGTGTGTTAATGTTGTATATGAGGAGGATATGAGCGAGAGAATTAGTGTGTTTTGTTTGCAGCGAGCAGGAGAAGGTGAGTGGCAGCCAGGGAGAGGTGGAACGTCTACGACAGAGTAACGCAGAGTTGCAGCAGGACATGGCGGACTGTCGAGAACGTGAAGCAGACCTCCTGCACTTCACTCAGCAGCTCACGGACAAGAATGTCCGTCTGCAGTCAGAGTTCTCTGCCACCGAGGCCAAGGTATCTACACCTGCATTCACTCTCTTGTTCACGACCGTAGTCAGGGAGATACAACTAGTTTATGAGTAGGTAAATCTTGAAGAAATCGCCAATGCTTTTTATAGTAGAATTTTAATAGCTTGTTTCGAATTAACCCTGCTGACTTGAAATTGGCTGATCTGAACATCCTAAAATTCTGAACGAGTGTGCGAGATGTGATTAAGTACATACGTAATTACGTTTTAAATAATTTTTGCTTTGTAATATAACTAAAGTTCTACAATGTGTAAATAATACTTGACACACAGGTAATTTAGAGTACACTGCATCATTTTTACAAACTTTATTGCAGAATTTTTGGTTCTTACTGCATAAATTTTCCACATTCTTAGAAGTTTCAAAAAATTTTGTCAGTTTGTAATTGAAACCACAAATAAAAAAGTCTGTAGGGAACCTTAGTTTTTCAACTGACGGAAAGAACACAACTTTGTGCTGATTACAACTTAATTAGCCTATATATTAAAAAGGTTTTTCCTAATGAAGTTTAACTGATGCTTTTTTTCCATGTTTAAAGTTATGGTTCAGAATCGATGTCCTGTACAGCAAAAATCTGTTACCTGTTGTAACGTTTCTCAAGGAAAACAAAAATAGGTTTTTTTTTTTTATACATATATATATATATATATATATATATATATATATATATATATATATATATATATATATATATATATATATATATATATATATATAAAAGGGAAAATCTTATAAGGTCTTCTTTTCCTAACCAGTAATAAGCAGAGAAAGGTAAGTAGTTGAAGGAAAGACGGGATGGTTGTACAGGCACAGCAGCTAGAGGTGGAACTGAGTGGGGTGCGGCAGGAAGCCGGGGAACTGCGGGCGCAGGTGACGGCATTAGCGGCACAGTTGGAGCAGGAGCGGCAGCAGCGGCAGGAGGAGACGCAACTACTGGCACGGCACCTTGCAGAGAAGACTCAACGCACTGAGGTGCTCACACGCCAGCTCGAGGACCAGCAGGGGGAGAACGCTGTGCTGCGACGCAAGCAGGCCGCCGCTCTCAAGGTGATTGATACGTCATTGCTAGTTCTGTACTAACTTAGCTGACATCTTGAGAAGATGCATCCTGAAACATGTAGGGTTGTGCAAACATTCGTTGTAACAAATTGATAAACCAAAATCTGAACTTCCATTTTTAGTTGTGGTGATAAAATTAGTCAGTGAAAGTTTTACAAAAGGAAAATTCTCTATTTTCAGAATATTTGAGTTCTTATCAAATGTTACTTTAGCTTGCTAACAACTTCAGCTTTAAAATGTTTGCAGGCCTCTACAGTATACTTAGCAGGAATATTTCTCAATTACTCTTACGCCTACACTGTACAACCACTTATGGTACACCACAATGTAGCTGATAACCTATCTCTCTGAATTAATAATACATAATGAAACTCTCGTTTAACTTTCATTAAGGTCAAACTTTCACTCTATTAATTTTTCATTTTCATTTCAATTGCATTATATTGAGTGAAATACAGTCAATTCCCGATTTAACGACCCTTCACGGTTTCCGGGAATAGGGTTGTTATTTCGGATGGGTCGATATTAGAATTTTGACCAATTTTCGGCAGTCCCCGACCTTTAAAATGTCGATATTTACTGTTTTTTATCATAGAATTGGGGCACTCGTCTTCGGCGCAAAAATTATGTGTTTTTGTACAATTATACACATTTATTTTGAAAAGCAAACGTGTTATTTTTAAAAGTATGCCAATGAAGTGGATCTACGACCTTTGTTTAGTTCAATATAAATCAAAACGTTACCGATAACTTAAATTGTTGCGCCTGCAACATCCATTTTGGGATGTTATTTTCAAGAATGCCGCAATGAAGTTTATTGAAATAGTAATATTTTTCAGTACTGAGTACAGTTAAGTATTTTGAATACATAGGTACACTGGTAGTGGATATATGACGTTCTTTGGCTCAAAATTAAGCAAAAACGTAGCCGACAATATACTAGATTCTTGCGGCCGCAACGACTGTTTTTGGAAGTTATTTACATGAAAGCTGCATTAATTTATTGAAATAGTAATATTTTTTCAATAGAATGACGTATTTTGAATAAATGATACTCTGGACGTACATATGCGACCTTTCTGTAGCTCAACATCAAGCATGATTCATGATAATGAAACATAAATATCGTCGGCAATGTAAATTAAGTGCCAGCAATGTCGGTGTTTCAAAACTATTTACAAGGTACTATCGTAATGTTGTTGATTGAAATAGTAAAATGAATGTAAGTCATGGTTGATATCCAAGACTTTTCTTCGACACATTACGCAGAAACTTTGCAGGCAACGGTAATTCTAGTTGGCACAACATACATTTTGATAAAGCTGTTTGCCTCCTGGGACCTCTTTGTGGCAGCGAGCGACCATACACACGTGTACGATAATTAGTGTGTGCACGGACCTATCTGGAAACTGGTTAGTTCAAAAACAATTTACAAGACGTGTCTTAACCTATGTCACTTGTGCCACTTTTGACCACTACCCAGTCACAGATCCTGACGCTCACTCAGCAAATGGGGCGTGACGATAACACTGCTCCCTTTGTTTTGCATTTCTTTCACTTCTCTAGCTCGGCCGGCAGTATGAAAATAATCTGCTTGTGTAATGATTCTACTCCCGTCACGAGTTATTTACACACTTTACCAATGTGCATGGAGAGGGATTTGATACTCAGTTTCAATTTGTTCACCAGCAGTAAACAATTACAAACATAAAGATGTCGATCATTGTTAATAAACTTGGATAAGACATTCACAGAACAACTTTAAACCTACACAATGCTGTTTTACATTTTATTTTCACGGACGTATACAAGTGTATCCACAGCTGTTATTTATGGTCGAGCCGATTGCGAGCGCACGTGTGGGCTACTGACTCACACCAGACGCGCTGTTGTCAAATGTCGTACTGCCCTATGCCACGCTTATCTGCGACATGCACCGGATGTTTGGTTGTGTCAATTATGAACTGTCCTGCTTTCTCTTTTTAAAAGACTAATGATTTATAAACATTGCTGTGTAGGCCTGTACATCATTAATTTACATAATGGTAATTATAGTTGATAGATTTTAGTTAACAAAACGGGGAAACGTATTAAAGCACAGGCAGAAAGACAGACTACCATATCCAAGGGCACGAGAAATTAGTGGCAGAAAAGATACAACCTGCACATGATGAAAAAGTGGTGAGCGAACGGTCTTACTGGAGAGGTTGGCCTGTGTGGAGGGAAAGGAGCGGGCGGGATTTTGACCGGACGGGGGATGGGAAGGGGCATCCGGGCTGACTGGCCATCGCATCGTGTGGGAGGAAGTGGCAGCAACGTATATTTTTAGAACAAACACAGTGCGGCAGTACAGTTTTCGAGAAATAACTGCAGCCATAATATACATACAACACCTTTTTCTGCTATTTTCTTTGATTTAAATTTTTTAAGCAAATTTTTTTCAATTTTCCATGGTTCCTGGAAAAATAGTCGTTACTTTGAGAGGGTCGTTCGTTATTCCCGGGGTCGTATAATCTAGAGTTGACTTGTATGTACACTGTCTCTTTTTGATAGAGAGAGGGACTGTACTTCTAAGCTCACCTATACTTGTTGGTATTAGCAGGGAGGGATGTTGTGTACCTCTGTGCAGGAACTGAACCGCGAGCTGCAGCTGTGTCGCAGGCGTCTGGAGCAGTGCGAGGCGGCTGGCTCTGCCCTGGGAGATGACTCCCGCACTAGTTCTAGCTCTTCCCTCAATGCTGCTGATGCCACTGTCGTCGCCGTCCCCACCCAGGACGCGGTTACCCTCACCACTCAGGTAACGGAGCTCTCTACCTAGCTTCCCTCTTAGCAGTTCAATCTCTAGGGTGGTTCCCCTGCGGGACTCACATCGTTTTCTTGTCACATTCCCAGGTAACATGGTTACTTAGGTACCTTCTGCTTTAACTGCAGTAAAACATTTGAAATAAAGATTTGTTGGAGAAGATTGTAAATGTGTCCTATATGTTGCCTGTGAACTGTCAGGGTGGCCACAGACCTGGAAAACAGGGAAAAGTCAGGAAATTTGAAAGTGGTCAGGGAAAACAGGGAATTGTCAGGGAATTTTGTGAGAGGTCAGGGAAAAGTTTCTCGTGTAGACATACTATTCACTGAAAAAGTGTAATGCTGGATCTGTTGTGTCTTTTAAAGTCGTTAAATGTTTGTGTTTTCTTGATTGTGTTTAAAATGATTAATCGCAGGATGAAAGAGTATGGTTAAATAATTCCAGTGCATTTGAGTTTTCGAATTGCAAGCATCACAACTATGACACAAAGTTAAATGTTAACATGCACGTACAAGTTAGTTTATTGTGCCAGTATCTCAATAAGATATTTACCTAATAGAAAAAACCCATTACAATTAAGTGAGTGGAGAGATTTGGATGGCTCTTAACAGTTATGATTTTGACAAACTGTGTGGGATAAGTGATGTGTATGAAGCAGGACCTGACCACAAGGGTAGGTGAAGGGGAGATCTCTGAAAAACAAGTGACCAGCGACATCGTCCAGCACGATTCCAACATAGGAAAATCCAAACTAACCCAGCCAGGGACTAAACTCGGATTGCCTTTGTTTGAGGCTAGTGATCTGATTATTTAATGCCACTGCTTTTAAACGTAACTGTGTTATGTCTGTAACACGCAGGGGTAAACTTGATTTCAATTTACTTCAGCATCAATGCTGGCAGTGTTTATCGTTTAACAAGAGTAATACTGAAGTATGTATTATGTGATTAAGAATGTTTGCAAAAATTAAATTGTGAAATGCAGAGCAAGGAGGTGCAATAGTAACACACTGGACTCTCATTTGGGAGGACTGGATCTCCGGTTCCAGCCATCCTGATTTAGGTTTTCCATGGTTTCCTGAAGTCACTCCAGGCGAATACTGGGATGGTTTCTTAAAAAAAAATACTATGGCCGACTCTTCCCCTAGCTGTTGTATTGTACCTAGTTGTGTGTCACCGTCTCTAAGGACATCGCTGTTGATGAGACGTAAAGCCCACTTACCTTATCTTATATTGTGAAACATTTTATAGGGTGAATTGGATATTACTTCATACAAATTTTGCCCAGATGGTCAGGGAATTTTTTGTTTATAGTCAGGGAAAACCTGGAAAAGTCAGGGAATTTCATTTCCTATTTTCTGTGGCCACCCTGACTGTGAAAAGAATATGTGTTCCAGACTACGATGGAATGGCACATTCAAAACATTTTTTTTCTTTACGAGTAATATTTTCAAGCCTTCCATCATCATCGCAATCATCAACAAAAACTTTTTCAGAATGCCCTATCTCAAAGTGTAAAATTGGAAATAAAACTAACTTTCTGATACAAGTCTAATAAAATACAGTAAGTCATTTGTTGGCGTGTCGTACTGAGGAACTTATGGAATTCACGTTATTTCCTGTCAGCAGACTATACTCCAGGCTGTTGAATGCTAATGTGACATTTGCCAGTGGCTGACACACTCGTGATTCGCTGTTGAGAATTGTTCAAGGCAGTGACATAAGTATTATTCTGGATTAGCCAATGTGCTGTAACTCATTACTCAGTAGAATGACTTTACGTAACGCTAAGTTTCCAGTGGGAAAGAAAAAATAACGTGCAGTGTAAAGTACTGTAGTCTTCCATTAATCCAAACCTTGTTTTGTCAGAATATCCCGAAAGTTCAAACAAATGTGTGAGAAAATATGTTTAATAATAAATATTAAATCGTGTTTTAATTATTTCTTTCTTTGTAATAATGTCATGACAAAATGCTAGGATGTATATAAACTACAGTCTTGACATACTATATTTCCACAGTACTACGTGCATAGTGCTTCATACATACAGTAGTACTTACAAACTGTAGTTGTCGGGCTTTGTCTTAAAAATGTGCAAGTTTATTGGTCTAGTGCTGTAAATTGGTTGCCTGATAAAATATTCCACCACAAATAGGCACTCTTCAGTTTGTTTTACGTTACTGCCAATTTTACATTTTTTGCATTGTAGAAAGAATTTAAGTTAATCTGGTGATCTGAACAGGTATTGCTCCCAATGAATGTTACTTAGTGAAGCTCTGCTGTATTATGCTCAGATAGTTAGGATGGTGAAGTGTACTGTGTCAACAAATAAGGCCTTTACTAAGAGTAAGTTCAATAGGACAAATTCTGCACACTAGTTGAGTTATTTATCCGTAGTGGTGAAGGGGTAAGTGCAGTCATCGTCCTTATTTCTCCGTTGCCTACGGACCTCGGTCACAGGGTTAAGGGTGCTACCTGGATGAACTTATTGTGCATGTTCAAGGCCTATAAAAGCAGAAGCAATACAATTGAACCAGCACACACAACACGCCTTCAGATAGCTTCTAAACGCAAGTGGTTGAACCTTCATGCAGTCTTCTCGCCAACAGTTCGGCTCTATGAGGCAATCAGTGATGACTCTATTATTTTATGACGTAATATTGAAGATAAAGGTGTGTTGTACACGCCTCTACCTTAAAAAATACCTGTGCGAAGAGTTCCATACAAAAAAAGACAACAAAAATACATATCCCTGCTATTTTTGGCCGCACAAAAATTAACTGTAGATATATGTGGAGTACTTGAAATGAGTATGGTTGTGTATAACGTTCTTTGACTGCTATTTCTAAGCAGACATAACTTACTGTTGCCAAGTAGTTTTCGAATAATCTTATAACGGCCAAAGTGCTGCACCCTGCGCAAAGTGGTCACCTCAAAGCTGCACACAGACAATTGTGTGCTCGTAGTGGCTGGCGTGTGTGCAAGGGTGTGCTGCTGTGTGCGCAGGGGGAGCTGCCGGACAGACAGGTGCTGATGGAGCACATCATGAAGCTGCAGAGAGCCAACGCCCGTCGCTGTGAGAAGATAGACTTTCTGGAGGAGCACACGAAGCAGCTGGTCACGGAACTGCAGAGGAAGACGCGCATCATCCAGAGCTACGTGCTGCGCGAGCAGGCTGGCACGCTGTCTTCCGACCACATGGACCGCAACAAGGTGAGCCGTATTGTCTCTGCGCTGTGCTCCCAGGCTCCTTTGTGTCTCCTAGTACGTAAAAACAGTTGGGTTGCAAGGTTGTGCTTGTACAAGAACGACATAGTCACTACAGTTGTTCCTCCCCTTCCTCAACAAAATACCTTTTTATTTGAGAGAAGACTGATACATTCGTATACCTGCACTGCGCGTTGTTTTGTACAATTTTTATGTAGTATGTGCATATTTTTGCAACCTTTACATGCATCATTCTGTTGTATACTAGAGGTTTAAAAATGTATGGTATCAACTACTAAATAATATTTATTGGCAATAATGTGATTATAAAATACTTCCAGTTGATGCCAAATTTTTTTTTCATAAGATTTTCTTCTTGTTTGCAATGCAGGCACTGAAGGAATGGCGAGACAAGTATAAGGTAAGAAAGAGAATAGATAACATGCCCAACTGCTACGTGTGCTTAGGTTGTGTATGCCAACTTTAGAATTTCTTTGTAGAGGTTTTGCATCTTTCTTTAAGGGGTTTGTACATGTCAGTGTATCTTTCCTTTATAAAGTGGTGCTGTTTAGTAGTACAGCTGTCACAAACTGTTGACTTAGTAGATTTTTCAACCGTTATTTTGTTATGTGGAAATTTGTTTTGATCCTGAACTAATTCATTCTAAAAATTTACTTTTCCTCGAGAATTTGGTAAAACAAGACTTGGTAACACTTTCAGGGACATACAATGGACTAAACAAGTTGAACTTCTAAGTGAATCAAAATAACCAAACTACTCACTGGTAATGTCTTCACAGTCACAAAAATCTAACAGTAAAACAAAGAACCGAAGGGCAAAACAAGAAGACAACAAACAATACAACAGGTGAATCAAAACAACCTTGACACAAGTCAGCAAAGTTCTACCGGGAATAAGTTTTTCAGCGGAAATAACATTTTCCAATTATGAAGCTTTAAGCATGTCTGTGAATTGTTCAATGTTGTGTATATTTTAATTATTATAGCTCAATTTTTAAAATATTTTTATTGTGTCTGTGCATGGTGTTAATAGTCCGTCGACTTTATTAGAAGTATTGGTGATTACCACGTATGCTTTCATTGTACATTCTGCTACATTTCTGCCAGAAATCACAATCTTGATTGACACATCTGATTTCTTGTGTGCCACATGCCACAAAAACATCCTTGGCCACCCCCCGTACCACTGAACTTCTGTTATTCCATTTCCGTTATCCGGAATGGTTTAGGTCCCGAACTTTATGTGTACAGGATGCTCCACTGTATATTCATTGTTTTGTAACAGGAAGAAGTTGACAATATAAAGTGATTACCGTATTTAGATTTGTTCAGAGTTCACAACAGTTGCAGAAACCACACAGTATTCTTTTCAAAAAGTTAACTAAATGGTAACCTATGTCCTGTCTTATATGCAAGAAACTGTCTCTTTATTCCCTGATTTATAATAGCAACCATAAATCCAAAATGACAGAGATTTAACCATTTGCTAAAATTAATTCCTACATTCCTTTACATTTGGCGATAAAAGTACATTTCTTTTGTAGGTCTTCAGTGTACTTACATTTCACACGAGATGGGAAAAACATTTGTCAAAAGTGAGACTAAAGTTTGTGTTGGAAGTCATATGAGTAGTGCGTAGCATGAAGCAGAGGAACAAAGATACTACCCTAGAATCAGAAGTCCACAGAACTACCTGCTAACAGTCTTGTTAATTGTAAATTAATGTTTTGTAGGCCTGTTTCACATTACTTTTGAGAAAATATTAGTCATTTAGTGGTCCACGCATTTAATTTATATTAAGTGTCTACGCTAATAATGCAACGCTCTTTAAACTGTGTTACTACGTATACTTTAAAAATTCATTATGCTCATTAGAAACATGATTTTCTGGTTTTTTTAAATGGTTTAAAACACCTTTTCCGTACTGCCGTACCTGGAAAAATACAAAGCTGTTTAGAACAAAATTATTTAAACATGCATTGGACATCAAACCATACATCCCCTTATGTAAAATTATATGGTCAGTGCTTAGTAGTAAAAAAATAAAAATAAAAAAGTTCTGTGTGCGAGTTTGGCTAGCATCTAGAGGCAATACATTAGCCAGTCAGCTGCATCCTTAGCGCTCCATCAATGTTGTGACTTGCACATATGTAACCTACTGTATCTAGAGTGGCCATTAGTATTATGAATGTTTTATTCGTAAGAGCTGCGGCTTGTAGAGGTGCGTTGCGGTAATACAGTAGAACCCTCTTATAGTGTTCCCTCTTATAACATTTTCCTGGTTATAATGCTCACCTTCATTTAGTCCCTAAAACTGTTTTGTAATAGAAAATTGCCCTCTTATAATGTTTTTCCATTTATAATGTAATCATTTTTTGGATCACTTGAGAAACATTATAACAGGGTTCTTAGTAACATTGTGGTTGTGAGTTTGTCGTGATGTGTTCAGGCGGAGCTAGCGAAGCATGGAGGGATCATGGCATCTTTGTACAGCTCGAAACTGACAGACAGCTCGATGACGCTGGAGTTGTCGCTGGAGATCAACAGGAAGCTACAAGCTGTGCTGGAGGACACATTACTCAAGAACATCACCCTCAAGGTACTTGCTGTATTGTGTGTATTTCTGTAGAGTAGCTGGTAGCTTCCGGTCTTGCAACACTGTTCAATCTGGAACGCAATTAGAATAATCTAACAAAACATTTAACTACCCTATCAGGAGTAATATTTTAATGTACTTAATAATCTTGAAAACCTATCACTACACAAAACTGTTTCCTTAGTTTGTCCCCTTCTGTAAAATTAAAAAAAAAAAAAAATCAAATACAGGATTGTTCAAAAAAAATTAATAAACAGATACATAACCACAATTTTACAACATACTTTACAGTGGAACCCCTTTTTTTACACTTCTGAAGGGACCTGGGGAAATTGTTTCAAAAAGAAGGTAATTTCTTATGTAAACGCAGCAAATGGGACCACAGTGAGTACGTGTAAAATACAGGAATGTATAAAAACATGGGTTGTAAAAATGAGATTCAACTGTAGTCTGGCTAATGTAAGAATTTCAGTTTTTTTACAGTTTTGAAGACTGTCGCATAAGCAATTTTTTTCAATAGAAAACATTTTTTATTTTGATAACCGGTCAGTTTGTCAGTCAGTTGAGTGTGCTGCGACAGATGTAAAAACAGCTGTGTATGTACTTTGAAACAACTGCTTACAGGAGTGCCAGTAGTATTGTCAAAAGATTATATAATTCCTATATGATATTTATTGTGTACATAATTATCTTCGTTGGTGTGTGGCTTCAGGAGAACATAGACACGCTGGGAAGGGAGATAGCAAGGCTGACGGCTGGCAAGATGGATGCAGAATCCACGTAGCAGCACTGTACCAGCGCCTCTGTGGCAGAGAGCATGGAGGCCTGCATTGCTCGTGCTGCACGTCGCTTGTAGCAGCTGTACTCCCACCAACAACTCCCCAGCTCTCTCGTGAGGTCGTGTCCTGGGTGCTGAACTTTCCCGTGTGTGCTCATGTGTAAAGAACCTTTATTTTGTACGTGTGATTTTTGAAAGGAGCATTGTCGCAAACTAGACGTGTTAAGTTCCATGTGGTTTGCAATCAGACGTTCACTACTTGTCAGGGTTGGAGCTCTGCTGTATTGTGACTGTTCTCGACAATGTGGCAGTGTGCAGATGTGTTGCTGACAGGAAGACGTGTAAGTGTAACATTGTGGTTTGTCTTCAGCATAATTCTGTTTCTGAACTGCGTAATGGCAGCTCGGGCCAATCGTGACCAGCTACTGAGAGTGCAGCTGAGTAATTCATATGCTGTGAAACATTGTTAATGCAAAGTTGTCTTTAATAGGGACATATACGGACACCTATTTTTGCGAAAAGTTTTTTGTGCAAGCATGTTTCAGTACTCACCTACTACTTCTGCTCGTCTGCTTAGGTCATTTGGTTCTGTGTCTTTGTGAGGTGAAGTTTCTCATTTGACTGTGCCAATCAGACTGAAGTACCTAACTCAAGACACATGTGAAGAGACGTGTAATAGTTGAAACAATCCAATCAGTGATGTAAACATGAGCTACAGTATTTTTAAAAACAACTATTCACAGAATCTTTTTGTTATAATCATGTGTGTCCAGTCATTAATACCTAGTGGTTTTGTTTCCGTTTGGGACAATGTGTTTATTGTAAACAAAACATGTTTGGTAATTTGTATTTTCATTTGCAGTATTCTTGAGGGATATAAAAAAAGTAATACGTATGCAAAGCAATCTAAGGTGTGACTATACTCGGGAATGAGCAAAACCACTGATGTGTCATGCTGGTAATACGACTTGTTTTTTTTTTATTGGAAGTCACTTTTTAAGGTATTTATTACAAACACATGTCCATACAAATCTTCTTGTGACAAAGTGTGGAAATTCTGATCTAGTGAAATTCGCTTGGAAGGGAATTTACTGTATATTCTCTGGAACTCATCACAACCTATGAGATTTTAGGATCAAATCATCGCTCATTGTTTTTTTAAAACATCTAGTACAGTACAGTAAGTCCTTGTAGTGTGTTTGTCTACGTTCGTAAACATTGGAATACACTTAACAGTATTTGGTGCCTCATTTTCTGCCTTTTCTCTTCCATATAGTATCAAGATTGAAAACTAGCACTGTAAATTAGACTCAATCTTAACAGCGCAACGATGTATTGTACTGTACTTAAAGCTGTTAGTTTTTAAAGTAACACAGCATAAATTATAGGGGACAATGCATTTAAGAATGGTAAGTTTTAAAATAAAAATGATTACAGTGGTACACAATTTGTGGAGGGCAGATAACAAAAAGAGCTACGACATTCTGTAAAGACCATTTTATAAAACCAAATTTACATGTGAGACAACTATCCCAGACTACAAAATGTCCCTTTCCATGATCCAAGTCTAGCGATGTCTATTGTTCAATAAATAAAACCTTTCTGCATAAGTCGTGGAAGTCCTCAAAACTATTCTCGCAGAGATTCTGAACTGCGCTCCAGTAGTCACACAGGCTAGGCAGAACTCTCAGTTCCAATTCAGCTTCAACCAGAAGTATTTCACTCCATGTACACCTTGATCTTCATCTAGAGCACTGAACATGTTACGGCAGATTCTGCAAGTCGCAAGTGGGAGTTGACTGCTGCAGCCTCTTTTCTTCATGTACTTTCCATATTTGTGTCGTGTAACTTTGTCGGGAATACTTTCATCAATGCAGTTCCTTATATCAGCTTTATTTTTCCATACTTTTGACTGTATTCTGTGTATCAATTCCATCTGGTTGGTCTACACTAGTGAATTTAAAGTAGAGCTGCTGAGGTAGAGTTCTCAACATCCTCTACGTGCACTCTATTCACATCATCCGAGCCGACCTTTTGCTACTGCTAGGCTGATTGGTTTGGTTTTCTTGTTAACTTATGTGTTGTAAAATGTGCCATATTGACATCTTTGTTTACCTGTTCGTCAATATGCTGTGTGGTAAACCGAATAATCCGTCCTCGCATGCGAGGTCTACTGTGGTTCTCGGCAAGTAAACTACCAGCTTGCTTCTCAACAGCATGAAATCTCTGTTGCAACAGGAGAATGTGTATTGGACTTAGAGGTAACACTGCGGCTCCTGTCAGAACGACTCGTCTCCAGACCAATGACAGCTGCCCATGCACAGTGTTTCCTGGCATAACTCCGGGAGCTGTTCCTCAGTGGTCACTCTCTCCAGTTGCACCACTCTTGACAGAACTGTTTTCTTCCGCTATACTGAATTAAGGAAATGATTGTCAGAGACAAGGCACCAAGAGAAGAAGCTGTAGTTCTACTAGCAACCCCAACCACGTGGCTTCTTTGTCCCGTTCACGAGCCTATTGCTGCTCAGCTCGGTACTAGATGGCATAACCTCCGGGAAAGAAGTTTGAACTTCCTCAGGACTACCTGTGCTTGTCTCTGGACTGGAGCTCCCAATCGTAGTAATAGGTAGCTGACTAAGTGTGAGAGGTAAGGTTAGTTTCTCCATCTTCTTAGTGTGCTGCTGTACTGCTAAGTGTCCGACTCTACTCAAATCAACTACAGGATCATTCTTTTTGGATATTATTTGACTGATTTGGTTTCCCTTAGATCAGCTTATCCTGTCATTTGACATTGAGTAGTGATTCAATGCAAAACTGAGACCTGCAGTTGGAATTTTTGCAGTAACAGTCTGGAGGAGAATAGAACACTTTGTTTTACAATGCTGGCTTCGAAAAGACGTGTTTCTGAATTTTCTTCTTTCACCGTTTTAGTAACTCCAGATGATTTACATTTCTGGCTACAGCAAAGTCATGAAATGTGACAAGAGTCTTTTATTACACTCCTGTAGAAGTGAAAGAGGCTTGTCATCCTCGTCTACATAAGGTGCTTCTGTAGCTGGTCACCCTTCTGTGCTTTGCGTAGCTACACTCGTCTTCCTCTTACCTGCTCAGCTCATCCAAGTCCTTTCCTTTAAGCAATCCAGCCTCTCACATGCTGTGAGGTTTCGAGTTTTCATCTTGAGTAATCAGTGGCATGGCACCATATGTTGTCTTGAAGTCTTAACTGGCCGCTGCCAATGTACACTACTGCCTCGACAAAAAGTACCATCAAATGGGCCTGGTGCAGCTGTCCAACGCTACGTGCGACTGACTGCCCTGACGAAACACACGCTCTCTTGACGGCTCTGCAAAAGTAAATCTAGAAAACTAGTACACCATAATCGGCACACAATTGTTACCCATGCTGGAATGAGGTAGAGGCCCAAAGATGCAAATTGTGCTCCTGCGCATTGTTATCTCCCTTTTGTGTGTGTCAACTATCAAACTCCATGGTACTTTGTAAGTATTTGAGTATTTAAAATATTAATGTGCCTTTATTATTTGGTTTGTGTAGTCATTTTACATGGTGCTTACGTGCAGGCCATGTGTGTGTCCCAGGCGAAGGAAAGATCAAGTTAATTTCTGAATTGGAAGTGTGTGTTGTTCGTAAGTCATAAGAGAGACTACAGAATTATTTGAATTTTTCCCATACTCATGATAAAAAAATTGTTTCGTAGCTTTAATGAATAATGTGCGACAAACCTGTATTGCTTATGTCATGTTGATTGGAAATATGTATTTATCCTGGTCATTGTATTTTTTGATGTTGGTAAACTTAAATGTCTTTATTTCTGTTGTAATTTGTTCAGTTTGCTAGAAGGAAACTTCACAATATGTATGTTTGCTAAATATGATTCTCTATATTAGAGCAGTATTTTATAGTGTCTCAAAAGGGCCTATAGTATGGTGTGCATACATTGTCAGTTCGAGAAATTATCAGCAATCATGTGTCCCATTTGTGTCTGTAGTTTAATAATTCAACTCATCAAGTTTTGCTCAGCTGTGCAGTGTCATCAGGTAAACATTGGCAGTTAAGGAGATGGGTTTCAGTTGAAAAATTGTTTTTAGCAAACCATTTAATCCAATTATAGTACAAACTGATTGACTTTACAAAAAATTGTGTAACTGTAAGTTTCTTTTGTGTAATATTGCAGTGCAAGTAACACCATTAAGTACAGTTTTGCAGATGTTGGTGTTGCAAACTATGTATCATAATTTAATTTACCAGCCTCCATAAACTGTCAAAAACTTGCAAGTGTTCCGTTGGTTTCCCATTACAAACATTCCTTCGCAGAGATCTGACTAGCTTTTCCATGTTGGTTTGTGCAAGAGTTATTTATTTACTGGCAGTTATATCACATATGCAGTTTACATTATTTACGGTGCTATATACATATTGTATTGGATGTCGTCATGCATGGTCTCTTGTTTGAAAGCAGTATTCATATTTCTATTTACATAATGCTGTGCTATGAATGTGTTATGGTTCATGTACCTTATTACATAATTATATTGAAGTTCATATGTAATAAAAGTTTATTCTTCATTGTTAACCAGTGTTGTGGATGATGTTCTCCCATGAAGCATATGGCAACTCCTTGAACAACAATATTCACCAGCTCCTTCTGCCCTCTCCTGTCCCCTTGTGCTGAAACTGATTCTTTAAAGAGGGTGTAGTAGACAATAAGCGCTAAAAACACTAACTGAATTCTGCAGTTTTTTTTCCAAGTCAATGTGGGAAATCTACAAATAATCGTAGATAATGATATTTGCCAAATTTATGAGCAAACATTTACCCAGAATGATGTTTGTTCAGCGTTACTTGCTCCGCTGCAGTTAAATTTGTACGAGGTTTTGGTGTCGTAGATTGTTCTGAAATATCTTACTTGAAAAAAATTTTTGCTAGGACAGTTGGCGAAAACTAATGTATTGGTTTTTTTTCTTTGAAGTTGACTTTGAGGAACCTACTATTATAAACTGATGCCTTTAGCACTGAATAATATACCATGTGCGCTTAACTACTCATTCTGAGGGCAAAGGTCTTGAGTGAAGTTGAGGGGGAGGTGGAAATGGGAGATCCCGAGAAAACCCACCAGCCAACTGCATCATCGGGCAAGATTCCGATACGCAAAAACCCAGGGACTGACCATTTGGCCACCGTAGCCCCTGGAAATATTGCAGATTAACCAAGTTACAGTCTGGTCACACACATTTTCAGCCCTCTTCCCACCCCCAGGGCCATTTGTTTCATAATATTGTGCAAAGCATCTAGAAATATTTCTTGTCAAACCATTCCACATGCACACATGGGTCTGTGGCATTTGAGAAAATAAGCAATCTTGATTACAAGTTTACATTTTATATTTCCATGACTTGTGTGCATTCTGGGTGGAGTTAAAAAGCTATAATTATCTGTTCTTAGGTTTTGCTGTTAATGTCCCATAGAAACTATTTTGGTGCGCATCATATAGTATGTCTTTATCGTCCTTTCGTGAAAATATGTCGTAGCGTGGCCCAGGGCTGGCCCTGGATTCAATTTCACATGTTAATAGTCTACAGTATGTTTGTTCAATATTTAGTTGTCACTCAATGTTGGCCTCGTGGTCATTCCAACAATGGTATGCGGGTGTTTTGTTTAAGCTAGTATTTGTAATTTTATTTTTCAAGAGCCAGCACGTCAGTACAAATTTATTCAGATTTAAAGTACTGTAATCAATTTTCAGTAACTGTGAACTAATTTACTTAAAATAAGTAACCTGTAATTTGGTAATTTGAAATCACTCATGAAACAGTGAGAAGAACAGTTTTCTTAGTAATGTTAATATTTTGTTTAAAATTTAAATGATTGTATCTGACCTTTAGTAATTTTTCAATATGTACTTTTTGGTTAAAATTTTCTATAATTGTATTTATCTAAATTATATATTTGTTGTTTGGCATGTGAGGAGGCCAGAGATATCAAACTAAATTTATTTTTTCCAGGAAAAATTGCTATACTCTAGTGCAAGATGACAGTTGAGAAATTGATGCCATATTTGGTTGCAACCAATAGAATAACGGACTGTTTCTGATCGACGACGTAAATTTTGAATTTAATGTTTCTTTCACTTAGTAACAGAATTATTACTTCATATGATTGCATAAAATTGGTATGAAAACTAAACTGTTCTTATATATAAATATTACCATTCAAAAAATTTTCTGTTAGTTGTGAAAACTTAATATTTTTTAAAATAGATTCCTGTAATGGTGGGGTGGCACCACTGACGGGCGACGCTGGGAGAGAGAAGATGGAGGCAGAACCGAAAGGGTTTTGCTTGTGAAGTGCCAGGAGCATGGCGTTTTCTTTCTTTAGCAGGCCATAATATTTTCCTTTTTTATTATTTTTAAGTAATTTGTGAAGTTGGGGTATTAAGACTGTCAAATTCTCAGCGATCATTGGTCGTAAATTTTTATTGGAATGGTTTTTTTTTTCCTTGGAGGGTGCCACCGGCAGTCAGATTTCTGAAATGGTGTATTGACACTACATAGAATGTTACAACTTTGGACAATACTCCAACATTCCCTAGAGTTCCGCCATCGTTCATTCTTTTCCTCACTATGTTGTAAGAACGTACGCCATTCATGTTTCAATGATGAGTCTCTAAGCTAGCTGTGAACGTGTGGCAGAGAGGAGAAACGTGCCACATCTGTTGTTCGCCCAATGTGTGACGCGCCACAATATACAGTACTAGAAGTCCCAAACAAATTCTCATACTCCCTAGTGAAACTGTATTTGTAGGCTCAAAAGACATAAATAATGTCACAATTTAATATTTAGCGTAGAAAGAAGCCATCCCACATTTGATCAAAGTAGAACATTAAATATTATATAGTCTGTCTCACATAAGAATTCTTTTTTTTGACAGTTCTGAAGACAATAACATGCACAAATTTCTACAGAAAAATACTTTCTATTTTGATGTAATGCAGTCTGAAAACTAGTTGAGTGTGTTTGTGCAAAAATCACTTGTGGCAGAGGAAAACACTGCTTATTCCATGGCAACAGCAGTAAAAATGAATGTGAGCA
>PNEQ01054179.1:26829-67142 GCA_003012365.1 Medauroidea extradentata | reverse complement strand
TGGGGGCCTCCTAAAACACACTTGTTATTTTGCCAATTGATATATTTTCTTTTTTAAATACCCCAGCTCTATTTGACTTTTTGGGGGGGGGGGGGCGAGGAGGGGTTGGATGCCTTCTGCACACCACTATTCAGGTTCAAAAAATTAAATATTTTCCATCAAGTGTCGTTAGATGCACAAAACTTATTTGTTGGTATTTCTTAATTGTATCCACATTTTTGGGACAGAATGTACAGGATAAGTGCTCACCATAGTCGCATCAAGGCGAGTTGCTCACGAAAATATTGATGTCAGTTGAGCGCCTTGCAAGTAGAGGCAAGTTGGTAAGCCTGAGTCATGCCGTACATACACGGTCAAGTATAGCTCTGACTTGTTACCATTTATCTTTTTTTATTTTTAAAGTACAGTAACACTCACTGTAGGTACCTAATGCTAATTTTTTTTACGTATCAATACACTGTACATAATATTATCTGTATTTTGCGACAAAATGTATCAAGTATCAATGCTGGTCCACAACTCACCTTTTTTTTCTCTGGAGCAGGAATATTTTAGCGACACACGGAGTAGCATGGGATACTTTTACAACACTTTTTATTTTCTTTGTGTGTCAGCTGGAAGTAAAACTTATTGTAATTTAATGTGGACATTTGATTGCTTGCATTTTATTTCAAATTTCCTTAAAGCTGCTATGTGCAGGGAAAATTTGTTTCGAAGGGTCTTACCCCATTGTGATGTACGCAAGATGTACGCTCTGCGAACAAAGTAAGCTAGGGATGCTGCACGAAATGGAGCAATGCAAGTCTAGCCAAATACTAATATCATATTTTCAGAATGTACGTGCTTGATTTAAACAATTTGTGCTGTGCAAAATTGTTCAATGTGAAGTCAGGTAGGGCCTATGTTGAATTTTGTAGCAGGTACTTAATTTTTTTTTTTCCCCCAATTTTCAACAAGATTGTTATTTTAATTTATTTTCATTAATATTTCACAAACAAGTGCATTTAACTGACATTTCTGCGGATTTATTTCCTACCGTTTGCTGTTCGTTAAGTGTTTTCCATAGTTTTTCTGAGCCAACATCTTTTCACCATCAATTGTTTATTCCGTACGCTAATAATAGACTGTTTCATGAAAAGAAAAATATTTTGCTTTCTAAAACGACATCAGTCACCAAAAAATTCCACTCGCTTGTTAAATAGTATACAGTGTTATCAAAGTATCAGCTCTTCTGAAGCCACTGTAGCGACAGTTCAGTTCTTTGGAATCTATGTCGGGATGTCGGCATGTTGAGTGTGTCGTGATTGTTCTGGATTTTTTTCTGGTTTTTAGTGTGGTTTTGATTTTCATATTATGCAAATTACTGTGTTTTCCGATACTGATTATTGCTGTTGAACAAGGGTGCAACATGTTGGCCATTAATTATAGAAAAAATTTAACAGTAGAGACTGTATTTTGTTATTTCACTGAAATCGAAAATCGCTCAGTAAACATATTTTAACAGTAGCCAAGCCCATAGCCTATTCATGTCTGTCTGGAAACACACTTACCTTGAAGATAGTGTTGTGAATATAGCTTAGTGCTGGAGTGATACTTCAGAGAGTAGAAATTTGGTTCACATAGAGATCAGCTATAAATTTGATCACTTTCTCCATTTCATTTTTTAAAAAATATTAATTAAATGTATAAGCAGTTATTTGAGTGTTTCACGACGTGGATTATTATCTTTCTTATTCAATAACAGAATGCACTCTGTTTAGTATTCCTATCGAGCTTTTCTATAGTATCCCATATGACTTGTTATTACATTTCATAATTTTGGAAAGAGATACTTTAACAATTCTACTTTCCTTATTAATATTTTACATTAAGTTTGGCCAACAAAGTTGTCACATGATTATTCTAGCCAACTTATAACGTGTTCTTTAGCTTTCACAAAACATTTATATTTCTTTGGTAAGCCACTGACTTTAGTTTTGACTTCACCATTAAGTCTATCTGGATTGATTTTCCCCACCAGCAAATTAATGAACCAGATTTTAAAAAGAAATGGATTTTCTTTAGTTGCATCAGCACAGGTATGCAATGACTACTGCGCAGTGTGAAGATTATCTCTACCTATGATGACACTTGTAGTTTCTTACCGAGATGGACTCGAGCATCATGATCTGAATAATGACCACTTCATGCTGAGATACAGTGGCACAAGTTACTGGCGCTCAAGACGTCAATACCGGTTTGTGCTGTTACTTCCGTCAAGGTAAGACTTAGGACATTTCACGCGATCACATTTTGCCTCATTTTTCTTTCAAATTTATTGAATTCAATCTCTTGAATGTCATGTAACAACATGCTGATGTCATAACCGCAGCCATTTTGTCTTCCAATTTATTGAATGTCATGAATTTCGTCAAAGATTTTCGTTTTCAACATGTTCGAAATTTTCGTGAACCAAAATATTTAAGAACACCGGTACAAAAGATTCTAACATTATTAACTCAAATAACATAGGCTATTTATTGTATTCTGTACGTGAAATATATAATATTAAAAATAACTATGAGCATTATTAATTTTAAATAATATATACGAAAATAATAAATTTTGTAAATCAAGTATTTTTGTGTCGTGCAGAGGTAGTAAATTAATATAAAGTAGCTACATTATTTATTTTGCCAGTCATTTGCTTATAAATTGTGTCATAACTTTTGAAGTGGTACTTCCATTGTTTATTTATTCACATTTCTTGAAACATCGTGCTATTCAATAAATTGAATTCAAGGTATTTAATTGTATAAACATTTGTTCATGTGAAATGGCTTTTACAAACCTTGCAAACTTGGGCCATGAACTGGAGTTACAGTGGATTACCCAATGTCATTTAATACACAAATTTTAAGATACAATTTATTATAAAGTGTTGCTCTACATTAAAATGGTGCAAAAGAAGCTGCAAACCTCTAATGAACACAAAATCTTGTGGTGCAAAGCTACCAGAAATTTTATAGAGTACAGTAATCCCACTGTACAGTAGACCTACGCGTTAGTTTTTTTATATTTAATAATGATACTTACTTCAGAAGTAAAATAAAGACAGAATCACAACCACACTTAACATGCTGTACAGTGCCTCCACTCACAGCCTGAAGAAAACGGCCCGGCCTGAGAAACGTCGCACGCCTCCGTGGAAAATGTGTTTGTCCTTTCTTGTGTGTGTTCTATCAACGAGTACTACTCTGCAAGTACTTGTGCACCGTACTGTAACAGTATTATGTAATAAGCACACAGTACGTACGCATGCACGCATGTACAGTTTTTGAGATTGGATTCTCAACACCATAGAATCGAGACATGCACAAAAGTTGATTTTGTAAGTGTAAAATGTTGCCAGAAAGTAATGGCATGTTAATAATTTTGAAACAATGCAAAATCATCTGTGACGTAAAAATGAAGTATTTAAAAAATATTAGGTCTATTGCAGTTTAATTAATTCTTACGATCTATACATTCTTACAACTACTAAAACTTGGGTTCACGACCATTACTTAGTGTGCATACGTATGAAGCTGCCCAGCCCTGTCACTATTGTACGAGTTCTACGCGATTATGAGAATGCTTGCACGCACAATCAGTGATTTCTACGTTAACAGATGTGTACTTGGTTGTGAATGCAGCTTAGTACCAACCAGGTACATTCTTATTGCTCTGTATGTCAAGATCTCTAGTACAGCCCTCAACAGTGTAACAGGTTGTAGTTTGTACAAAATAAACAATATTCACAAACAAAGCAAAAAAAAAACTGTGTAGCCTACACATTTACTGCACCGCTAAGGTAAACTGTCAACTCTTGAAGCTTTAGGTATTTTTTAATTTTAGCTGATTTGTAAATTCTCAAGCCATCAGTTGGTTACGTACATTATTTACATTTCTACGTGATGAGAAACTTTAGCACTCAGTTTTCCCAGTCATATACAGTTTGCCTAATAGCTACCATCTTATATTAATTCAATGTGTTGCTATAACATATGTTTCCAGATTAAGTACTGTGTAGGTACTTTTGGCCACAGGCTAATAATGCATATTGAGTAATACTCCATTGAAATTTTAAATGTAATATTAATGGAATCCTTTAATTACCTTGGTTTATAGAACTTTGAAAAGGTCATACATTAAGGCTGTGTTCCAGATACTGTAATTTGCACTTGTACTTATGCTTGTACTCACTCCCATAATTCCTAGCACATGTTAAGTGTGTTATTTATAACACCACCACACTCCTTGCTGCTCTCAGATATAAACAAACAATGACCCTGGGAGTATACATCGAGCATGCATTTAATCATGCTTGCTACACATACTCGTGCTCGTACTCGGCCATTTGGAACACAACCTGCATTCAGCTATCTCACACAATAGTAGGCTAATTATCTTTTCCACTTAAAAGGAAGCAGATATTGTAAATTCAGTCTCCTAGTTTTCATGGAAAATTGTTTTTACTAACTATGCTTGATTTGAATTTTATTGTTTATTGTCTTTTCAAACCCCGATTAATCCTTAAATAAAGATATTAGGTGGGTCATTCCTAAACACTACAAGTAAACTAAATTATCTATATGTAATGTACATAATATCACACATCAATATATAAAACATATCCAAATATTAAAACAACAAAGATAAAAATTTAATGAAAATTTAACATCCAAGTAAACATGTTAGTAAGCCTAATAGTTAGCTGGCTCACTCAGGTGTTCAAAGTATTCATAAACAGTATAAAACCCAGTAGTCAATAGAAAACTGTTTACATTACTTTTAAATCTATCAATGCTACCACTCCAGCACTGCTTAAGCTAATTAATTAGTCAGAAATTTTAATAAATTAACTATTTATACCAAACTGAAGAAACATGGAGATTGTTTTACAATATCAGCGCCCTTTAAGGCTTAAAATAAATTAATTACTGTTGCAGAGCTGTGGCTCGTGGCCAAAATGAAAGCATTCTAATGTTGTGTATAAACTGTCAATATAGTTACATCAATATCATTGCAAACGCCTTAGGACATATATTAACCTGCAATAAAGGCCAAAAACCACTGTAAGTTGCTAGGCCTATTTTTTTTTTTTTTACGCGACGTACAACACAATCGTACATTACTGTACCACGAGGAATGCAACAGAGTACGTAAATATTTCCAGAATTACAACACGTGGCCGTCCTTTACCTGATTGGTTGTTACAAATTAAACTGAAGTTAGCTCTTCCGTACATTTTATGATGCAGTTGATATTGTCACTAAAGCAGCAGGTAATTAAACAATATTCGTGTACGCATATCCTTAAATTAGGCACTGGTGGCTGCGTAGTACACGACTTGTAATTATTGCAATATAATAACACAAACATAAATACCGAACAAACATACAACAAGTCAAGTACGTATTCGATAATATTTTTAACCCACAAAATCACCATTTCCCTATTCACGGGCGATACTCTAATAAAATGTACAAGTCTGCCAATCCTCCAAAAAAAAAAGCAATCGTACAAGACCCGCAACCCATGCAGGTATAATAGATGTTAAATATTTAGGATTTGTGGGATGTGTTTCCCCTCAAACAGTGAAACATGATATCACGCAAATCTCCTGGCACGCCTGTGATGTCAAGCACTCGGCTGAGGCAAAGCAAACACTTGTCGTACTGAGATAAGTGCCGTAGGGAATTATTCTGCTAGAGAAGAGGGTAATGTGCGGCACTGCGGTCATTCCCCGCGTACATGCTCTGTCCCTATTTGTCGGCTGTGTCACGTGGTTGAAGGTGTGTCGCTCAGTGGTACCAAAGTAAACAGTGTTACTGAAATATAACCACTAACAATAATTTTATGTAAATACTAGTAACAAAATATCAGTAACGCTTAAACTACAAATTAGATATTTCTTTTCTAACATTCGATGAGTGTTGCTGTATTTCCTCCACTTCCTTTTGTAATTATATTTTGGTAAAATGAATTTAATTATTATTGTTTAAAAATTAAGAACTATGTTCCGATAACAACAATATGTCTAATTAATTATCTTATGCAATTAGAGTCCTGAACAAGAAAGCTCATATTAAAATAGGTGAAAGGCCCTTTACACCAATCTGAAAAGTTTAGGTCTTGTTTTACACTATTGTTTGTCTAAGCTATCGGTTGTCATTTTGAAAATATAGTTTTTATAACTTCCACTTTGTCTTTGACAATAATTAATGTCACATTTGCTCCTAATTGGTTTTAGTTCTTAGCCTGATTAACACCATAAATATATGTTTTTCTAAGAATTTCAATACTAAATTTTAGTATTACTGTTTGAGGTCAAATTCATTTAACTTGAAAGAATTAATGTACAGTTGCACTGACATTTAAATACAGTCCCCGTATTAGGACCAGGCCCCCTAAATACATTTTGCCCCACCCCCCTAAATTTTAATGTACTAATTCTTATAGCGCTATTATATACGTTTATACAACATTCTGTACAGTAATTGGCCCCTCTAGGTTACCTGGTGGCCCGCAGTTTTAAGCCTGGGTACAGTTCTGCTTAAGTAAAACTACTACGAAAAAAATAATTTCTTATCGGTCTATTGATAAATTAACGTATGAGAGTAAGTTATTTTTATCACCATTAGGTATGCGATGTTTGCAGCTTTACGAACGTGTAATAGGTGAGTGTTAAAGACATATACAGATTTTAGTCCACAAATATCGGGGAGCATGTCAATTTTCACTACCTACATCATCCTCCACACCCCACCTCTTCAACAGCTCCTCGGTTATTTTTCCAATACCTAATCGATATACCAGGATTGATTTCTTGCAGTTGGAAAAGGTCAGTATGCACCCAGGGTTTCCATGACAACTATACCCTATCTCCTCTCCACTCACCCCACTCACCTCATCTCACGTCTTCAGACCGACAAGTGTGTCACTCACAGCCCATGTCACTGCACAGCACCCTCTTCTCGCACAGCCTTGAATATGAAAGCTCATGTGCTCGACACCACAATGTCGGAAAATTGTTCCCGGGCAGGAATTTGCAAAGTCTCACATCAAAGAACTACGGCAATATTTTCGTGGCACAGTGGCGGGAGGCACTACATACGAACTCCCCACTCTGTCCCTCTCAATCACCCCACCCCTCTCCTTCCCCAAGTACACTATCAAGAGTCTTACCAATGATTTCCCGAATGCAAGTCAAAAACACAGCCTAATTACCAATCATCAGGACAAGCAAATATTTATTTTTCGAGAAGAGAAGAGTGGTTTGAGAAATATTGCTTGCCTACACTGCCTCGCATAAATGTAAGTTAGTCCTCCCTGGATTGTTACTTTTCTGAGGAAATAAGTTGTCGTTGACAGTATACAGTGCATGGAGCGAGGTCACAAACTTTATTTCCGTGATTGTGAGTCATAAGTGGGAATCGTTTTAAATTCCGAGCAAGCAGGGGGAAACTGCTGAACCCTTCACATTCATTAAGTTACAAATAATGGTGTAGTACAGATAAATATTCAAAACATCACCAGCTTATCGAACTCTACAAAATACTGTGGCAGTGCATTTCATAATAATATACACAACACGATGACACCTGTAGGGACATGGGAAGTAGGGTCCATGAGGTCCAGCCATCTTTTATCTAGTGGAAACTGCTTGAACAGCTTTATTTTGCACCTTAAGAGGTTACATGATGCATGAGCAGTGTTGTAGCATGCCGTGCCTATTCTTTTCCATGCAAAACAGCTAAACATATTCACAAATATATATATACACGAAAAGAAAACATAGTTGACACTAGAGTTTTATAATTTTAAAAAAATGAAACATGCTTATTAGAAACGTATTTTTGGGTCCCCTCAAATTGTCTAAAAACAGATTTTTAGACAGCTGTAACTGGAAAAATTCCACCCGGATTCGTAAAACACAATGTTGGAAGCATGCGTCGGACTTTACTACAAACTTTCCACAAATAAAATTGTAGGGTAGCTTCTTTAAGTCCCATAGGAAGAAGAGTAGTTAGGAAAACACTGCACGTCAGTTTGGCGCGTCGCGAATACAAGCGATGCTGTTACTGACGAGTGTGGCAAGCTGTGTGAGCGCATCAAACACGGAATATTACATCCTGTGTATAGCCCTCTTAAAATCAGAATTTCCCCGGGGGAGGCTACCAGATCACCACTTTGATTGGGGAAGGGGGGAGGTTGGTGTTATTTTGCTTATAGCATTCCCAAACTCGGGACACCCCGCCTTAAAAAAAAAATTCAAATCTTGGCTATTACCTTGAGAGTCCTGACAGTTGCAATACATATTTTACAGCCTAAGGTATTTTGCTTTTGAGCTTCTGAGTAAAACAACTCTTTGTTTATTGTCTTTTTTTGTCTCTTTGAGCACAATATGCTCTACATGGGAAAAACAATAATGGGGAACATGTGGACAAACATTATTATAAATACTATATGTAACTATTTAATATTGCACGGAAAGTGGTTCTTGGCACTCAAACCAGTACTTATGAGTAACATGCACGTACCATATATATGTACCAACTATTTGAACACTTTCTAATTAATTTTTATTGGGCATTTTGCCTCGTCGACAGCACACACTTAAATATGCGATTAATTATTGTGGAAACACTTTTTCGAAATAAATACTAATTTAAAAAATTAATATTAAGTATCTGGTATAAGTATTTAGGCGAAATTATAAATTTTTCTGGATAGTTTATGGTGATAGCATGCTAGCTGTTTTTCTTTAGGATTGTGATTGACTAACCACAAAACCATTGGATATTTTCTGTGTTAAATGTTATGACATGTTCGATGTAATGTTGTATATATTCGATAGCACAGGACTTTAAATATCTTTGCAGTTGGTACCGCATTTGAAATCGTTTTACTCAACCTGACTATTATTTCGCTTCCTCTTTTTTTCCCTCCCTCTTCCTATCGTCGGTGTAAACAAAGAGGTGACCAATCGCTGAGCTCGACTCGAGTGGGGCGTGTAGTCGGGACTTCCCCGAGCGTAGAGCCACACTTCCAGACAGAACGCTGCCGCAGGATGTGGGAGCACTGTTGCCAGAAACACGGTAAGTCGCTCGTATATCGTTACAGAATATTCACTTCTTGGTACTCAAACATGCTTGAATTATCAGCGCAGGAAGACTGGGTAATTAGTTGACGCTTTAATGAGCCAATATTCCTTTAACGACGTAGTTTTAATAGTTGTGTAGCCCCGGGGTATCATTCGATAACGTCTGGCAACACTGCGTGTCGTGTAACAGTCTCGACTCGTGTACCAGCTTGTCTGCATGTTTTCGGGAATACGGGGAAGGATGAGCATGCCTAATGTACTGCTTTGGAGAGGGGAGAGGGGGAAGGACTGAAGTGAAGTCGGCCTAGTTTGACCTTAGCTCGTGGTGTGTGTGTATCTGTCAACAATCTACGGTGTTCGGTATTGCTACATTCACGTACATATTAAACTGCTGTTGTTCTGGGGACGTTCCTTGGGCCTTCCTCGCGAATTCGAAATGAGCTTCAAGGTATGTTTAATATAAACGTCAGTTGCCGGAAATTTTATTTCTTGTTCGTGGTATGTGACATTACACAGTACTACCGTAAAAGTCAAATTTTCTTGTCAGACAATTGATACAGAAGGACCTATGTTCAATTGCCGTCTTTATAGTGTTGTATTATACTTGTGAATAAAATACGAATAGGTCTACGAGTTTGTAAACAAAACCATTTCTTCCCTTTCGGAGCCGTAAACGCTGTATCAAATTGCAGTGCGTTTAATAAATTAATACAACGTTAAGATCGATAGCGAAATAATTTTCAATCTGATATTCCCACATCCTAATAGATAAATAGTGGACAGTATGTTGTAAAATTACTCAAGCCAATAATTATATTTTGAGGTTCGTCTAGCAATATTTTAACACTTTAACATGTACACTGCTCAATGTCGTACAGTTCATGCTAAACGCGACAGATGTTTCGCAAAAATCTCGGGCTATTTCTGTTGAGATGAAGCATTTCAGGAATTACATCACCACGCAGCAGGATCTGTGTACTTCCCCGACGTACATGTAGACGGCCGACCTAACAAGTGTGTTGCAAGTCGAGTGCTGTACTTAGGCCGTGTTCAAACTGTCGATAACTTGTTTTTAATTAAGGGTGTTCAAGTGCGATAAAATCATAATTTTATATTTCTGTGAAATATTGTTAGTTTTGTAGACGATGATTGTGAGTACAGTTTCCTCTTACAAAACAATTTTAGCTCTCATAGTTTTCTCATAACGGTGCGACAAAGTGAAAATTTGCTAGTTTTGCTGCCGTGCAAATAGAGAAAACAAGCTGACCTACTTAAACAAAATAATTCACTGTAAACTGACATCCCATGAGCTATGTAATAAAACTTTAAAAACCCACAACGTAATATTTTGAATTTAAAAAAATCGCAAAAGTAGCCTACAGAAAAAAAGTTGAAAATTCTGCAATTTTTTTTAAATGCCGGTACAAAAATAGTTTATGAAATGTTTTATTACGTAGCTCGTGGCATGTTACTTCATTGTGAATTATTTCACTAACGTAGTCAATTGGTTTTCACTATTTGCATGGCAGCAGAACTTGCCAATTTTGACTTTGACGCGCCGTTATGAGAAAACTATGCGAGTTAAAATTATTTCGCAAGAGGAAACTATACTCACATGTATCGTCTACGAAACTAATAATATTTCATAGAACTATAAAATTAATGCTTTTATCGCACTTGAACACCCTGAAGGGGTTTAATATATTTTCCTCATTCATCTATTTTAAAAATAACTTTTTTCAACAAAAGCATTATAATTTTTATTTTTTAAGAAGTGTTGTCATAGAAAGCGACATTTTTTAACTTGCCTAAAATCTGTATTTATAAAATATACAATTTGGCATTTAAATGTTAATTTTTTGAGCATTGAACAGAAGGAATCGACGTGTTTCACATAAAAGTAGCTTTCCTTAAGAAATTTTACATCAGCAACTCCTGTTTGATGGCGTTCGCTGAGTATTATTTTCTTCTAATATTGAATGGTTGCGAACTAGATAGCATCAGTCGCCATATTAGTTTGTTTTATTTCCAGCTTATATATTAATTTTTTTTAATTCTTCTTAATTTTCTGGACTGATAACGGTCTAAGTATACTGCGACGTTACTACTGTAACGCAAGGTAAAAATAATTCACGCAAATATTACACTCTATTCTCATAATTGAAAAAAAAAAAGTTACAAATAAAATAATTCAACTTTACCACAGATAAACCCCTTATTTTTATTGGTCTCTAAAACCTATTTATAAGTGAATCACAATAAAATGAGCACTTTTGAAAATCAC
Organism: Medauroidea extradentata; assembly: GCA_003012365.1. Lineage (NCBI taxonomy): Eukaryota > Metazoa > Arthropoda > Insecta > Phasmatodea > Phasmatidae > Medauroidea > Medauroidea extradentata. The sequence goes on along the minus strand of PNEQ01054179.1, from coordinate 55,731 downwards.
TGTCACTTTTCCTTGTCAGCCATTGTCTACTTTCCTTTCACTTTTGAATATAAGCGTAGCAACTTAAGTAATGCAGTTTGTAGATTGTGTCATACTAAAAGCAAACGTCCCAGGTCACAACAAATAGTATTTTTTAGTTATTGGTCTTGCCAAGACGATATTCACAAAAGTACGCACTTTATCGCGAATAGGCTGTGTTAGACTTATGACGAATCGTGTTAAAATACAAACTGCTAGACAGCGTTTTAGTTTAGCTGTGTTAATTTAGTAATTCATAAATTATCAATCCGTAGAGGTACTTACGTATAGAAGGGAAGTTTTCGTTATAAATTTCAAACGTAATTTTTTGTTACCTTGGGGGAATGGAAATGATCGAACGTATGTTCCATGAATGAATGTTTTTATTTGATTGATTCCTATCCCTTGTCAATCATGTCGTTCTGCGATTAACATCTATCCAGGGTGCGAATCAGTTTTATTTAGGAAAAAAAGGTGGGGAGGGGTACCGGGGAATTCCCCCTCATATTTTTTTTCCTTATCTCATGTCATTAAGGGGACTCCCTACTTGCGCTTCAGTTGCGTTGCAGTGAGTTACGGCTATTCTTTCTACGACGTAACTATTTAACACGCATTGTATTTGTGTATCTACGAAAATAACATATACTTCAAACTAAAGCACGCGTCATGGAAGTTGGCGGGTAACGAGCTGCAATGTCTTGCATATAATATTACTATAGTTTTAAATGCGAATGGCTAATGTACATAGGTTGGTACTAGTTGTTTCTGCAGCGGCCTGCTGTTCTGCTGTTTGAATTCCCTGGATATTCCCTTCACTCAGCAGCTGCCACTCGCCATCTAAGCTGGCGTGCAGTGTACGTCGCTATAGTTTTAAATGCGAATGGCTAATGTACATAGGTTGGTACTAGTTGTTTCTGCAGCGGCCTGCTGTTCTGCTGTTTGAATTCCCTGGATATTCCCTTCACTCAGCAGCTGCCACTCGCCATCTAAGCTGGCGTGCAGTGTACGTCGCTATAGTTTTAAAAATTATGCACGTTAATTGGAAACGTTATTTTCGGGCCCCTGAAAGTGGTAAAAAAAAAATGGGGTTTCCAGTTTGACGCATCTGTAAAAATAACTGCCGGATTCGAAAAACACAACTATAGAAACAAACGCTAAAATTTGAACAATGCTAGCCACAAATAAAATAATGTGGTCACCGCTTTAAGTGACAGAGGAAAAATGATAATAGTAAATCACTGCGCGCCAGCTGAGTGGCTTGCACGGAGAGGCGATAGATAGTACATTACATACGTCCATAGGCGTAACTAGAATGAACATTTGGGGAGGGCACAATTCTGTGAATACTGTTATACTCAAGCTACCCCTACATGTAATCAGTAACGTAGTCAGCATTTATGAATTTTAGACGGGGAAGGTTGGCTATCCTGCGAATATTATAAAGGATCACTCACCATATCTTCAAGCGGGGGGTCCGGAGGTCCACCCCCGGGAAAATTTCTGATTTCAAGGTGCAAAATAGTGCTATTTTAGCAGTTTTCATTTCTAAACATCACTGGTTATTCAATATTAAATTAGGCCTAGTTGTCATTTTTAAGACCTTGGTTGGTTATTTATTTGGGGGGAGGCCCGTGCCCTCTTAGTTGCCCCTATGCATACGTCTGTCAACGACAACCTTACCGCTCCTGCCTCACACACACAAACACAGCCTATATAGGGAGGACCCTTAAAATTATTTTTACTCCCAAGAAATTGTGATTTATTCCCCTCACCCCCTTCCCCTGAAAAATAAATGATAGTGGCGTAAGTCACGTATAGGCAGTTCATAATAAACTAAACACTTTTGAAACTTTTTTTTTACTTTCAGATTATTTATGACTTCCGGTCGGTTTTTAATGTAAACAAACCACTCTTAATATGAACCAAAGTGTATTGTACCGTACCCAAAGGTTAATATCTGAGTTCACCATAAAATGTTTTTTAATTATTGTTCTAGAAGACATGATGGTTTTCCGAAGTGCTTACTTTGTTCCGAACACATATAAAGTAATTTTAACAAGAACTGTTAAAATACAGCGCCCGGTTTTTTAGTTCTTGGATTTCACTTCGACAATTGAGTAAAAATGTGCAATAATTGTAACAGAACTTTCTTTTAAAATATGTTTAATATAAATGAAAAAAAGCACCTCTTAATAAAAGTCACTTACTCCAGTATTATTCTAAGCCCCTCAAATATCAACAAGCGAATCGTACGCGTCGATGAGAGTTACAATTCTATTAAGTCGATAAACTGCATTTGTTACCCGGATGTAATGAAATTGGGGGCGGTTATGACAGGTACAAGAATACAACGTTTTCAGAAATCCACCGGTGGATCCATCAGTGGGTGAAGCATCGATGTACACTGGTTTAGGACATTATCAAACATCCGGTTGACGTTTTTTTTAATGTTCCGTTACGAATGAAATGGGATGAATCTACTAATGTTATGTACCATTACACCGCGATAATATAAATACAAATTGAACACTTTTGTATAATATGTAATGGTAAATGTATTTCATAACGGAAAGTTATGAAATAAAATAAATAACTTATTTTTCCAGAAAGTACATATTTTAAAATACAATAATTTTCCATGCCGAAAAATATGATAAGTTTATTTTTCTTTGTACTCACATTCCATAATCTATATATTTCCACACAAAGAAATGTTCCAATCATCTGAGTTGTTTGGGAAAAACTACTAGAGGCAGGGCACTATGTCTGCTAGGCCTACATTGAAACCACGCATGTTCAATAAAACATCGTTACTTTTGCAAGCCGGAACTGAACTGAAGAAACATAAACTGGTCAGAAATGCATGCCCGATACTGAAATGTCAGCGGGTTGCGGTTCGAAGGGTGTTGTGGGGTTATGTTCATAAATCTTCGCCGAGTTAGGTTGGTCAAACTTTATTTTTTGCATAGAATTTATTACCGTTGCGATTTCGACTATTAAGCTTAGTTTGCAGCAGGAGGCACAAGTTAACAAAAAAGTCGTCTAGTTGCAATAGCCTCTAGTAAACTGTTCTCCAGATAATGGACGTAGAATATGTGAAGCCTTACAGATAGGCAACACGCGATACACAGCAGATTCGAGAAACCACATTATCTAATAACGGTGAAACACAGATTGTAGATTATGTTGTAACTAAACAACGCCCTGAAATTCATTATATATTTCTCGTTACTTTTATTTATTTTCTTTAATTAACAAGTATTGGCTTTAATTGTCAATTATATTAAATCGCGAATTTTTCCATTTCAGATTTGGGCCAACCGAAAATTTGCAAGCTATAACTTCACCCTATTTTACAGGGGCCGCGGTGGCCGAATGGACAGACCATTCGCCTCCCACCAAGGTGATCCGGGTTCGACATCCGGCGGGATCGGTTACCGGATTTTCGCATGTGGGAATCGTGCCGGACGATGTCGTTGGTCGGCGGGTTTTCTCGGGGATCTCCCGTTTCCCCCGCTCTTTCATTCCGGCGCTGCTCCATACTCACCTCGTTATTTCTCACCAGTGCCTAATGTTCTCGATGTTGAGCGCTGACCATAAACCCCCCCCCCCCATTTTTCTCTCTATCTCCCCCCTCGCCTATTTGTACAAAGAATCGTCTTTTAAAGTTTTTAACATACTTTGATGAGTAGTGCATGGTATATAGGCCTAGTTAATTAAGCGCTAAAAGTGGCAGTTCAGAATTGTAGGTTTCTCGAAGCCCAATTGCAAAAAACAGTAGGTAATCCTAGACAATAGTTTTTGCCAACTTCCTGAGCAAAATTTTTTTTCGTTTAACGTATATCAGAAGCACAATCTCTGACACAGTAATATCGTACATTTAATTGCGGCGCAAGATATCACGCTTAACAAATTCATAATTCTGGGTAAATGTTTGCTCGTAAAGTTGGCAAGTATTATTATTAAGGATCGCTGTTTTCTAGTGTGTCTACATCACGGTCGTAGAAGAACAGGTCTGGACACTCGCCTGGAAACTTGACCCCCTTGTTGTTTGGCTGTAGTTCACCAAGTTACCGAGAATATTGTGTTTTATTGGCGCTGATGTTACGGCGGTCGGCCTAAACTCCGCCCACTTCCTTTCCGCTAAGATAAACAATTTATCAAAACGTATTTTTTATCAATTTATGAAATACTTTCTTCATTCACAAATTTAAAAAAAAGGCTCCAGCAGTCTTTATTTACTTTATAAATTTAACAATGGAAAAAAGTGGACGGAGTTTGAGTCCGACCGCCCGGAAAACAGAGCCAAAAAGTACGGCATTCTCGGTGACTTGAGAACTACAGCCAAACAACAAGGGGGTCAAGCAAAATACATTGTTAGATAGGCGAGTGTCCAGACCTGTTCTTCTACGACCGTGGTCTACATTGACTTTCAAAAAGTGTAGATCTCAATTGAAGTATTCAGAGCTTATCTTATTTATCTAACACGCCATCTTAGCAGCCTGTATTGTACGTAGCCTAGACCTAGAAGTACCGAAACTGTAGAGGTGAGACAGACACACGTGTTTAATACATTATAGCCTCTACGCACAACTCAACTGTTGCGTAGTCTTCCTGTTGTAGTCTCGCCTTTATCAAACGTACTACTGTGACCTTATAATTTTATGACGTAAGATCAGTGATAAAGAAGTGCTACGTTTTTTCCGGTATACTTTAAATGTCAGACAGCCAGATTTCCCTGCTTAAAAATAACTTGACGTTGATAATAGCGTTTTGGTCGTTGTTTTTACGGAACGAATATTGTGAACACTGTACGCCACCATTGCAGTATTGAACATCTCATTGTTAATGAAGGACTCAAACCCCTTTCTCCCCACCACGAGATGTTCAAAGATAGTGACACCTTCTGTACCGGAAATATTATCCATTTTACATTTGTGTCTAGCAACATTTAACTTGTATACATTATCAGCAACTACACATTCCCCGGTTAAAAGCGAATTAAGCGAATTTCTTAGGCCACAGTCACACTAGACATCTTAAACATGTTTAGTTAAATACATTCGGAAGCCATGTTTAATCGCGGTGAATGTTAAACATGTTTCTGAGGTTACACGAATGAACTTTCTAACCTCACCAAAATTTGGAGTATGAATTGTGCCATGTTTAATCATCACTTCTATACTCAGCATTCGTGACTTTTTAATTATCTTATTTCTACGAAAAGCAATGTTGCTTACATTTAAAATGAATCTAAACACTTTAATACTAAAAGTTTATTTAACAAAAAGCGGCCATATTTATTACACAACTCTCTTCAAATTAGCCAATAGGAGAGCAGCTAGTTTACATAGAACTAGTTCGAAGCTTGTTTAACTATTCCATAATGCTGAACATGTTCAGCTGAAGTAGTTCTGTGTCTTGTACGACCCCAAACTTAACCAGTGCGAGTAAAATGTTGGCCTTTAAGATTTGTCCAGATAAAGGTATTTCACATAAAAATAGTCCTTATTTCCTGCCGTTTATAACACAGTTGTAAAAAAATCTACTGCATTGTTTTAAAAGCTGTCGTGAAGTAGCACGTAAGGGCTTGTTTCGTTGCGAATTAATTCGTTACTGTACACGAGTGAATTTTTGTTATTTATGCATTCCAATACAGCAATGTTGCAACTCTGAAATGTCACTGCACGTGCGCAAACTGTCTGCAGAAAAATTTTCGTCGAAGGAAAATAAACAAGTACGGCGTACAAGCTGAGATCGTGTTCCAACTCACTTTGGAGGCGGTATCTGTGTTTTGTTTTTGGTAAGCTTCCAATGGGAACAACCTTGACTGTCAATTATTGGCAGCTTGCCCTGCCGCCTAGTGTCCAATTGTCGAAGCTGGGGAATATTTTTGTTTTGATGTTGCGCGTCGTGACGGTATGTTGGGTATGAATAAGATAAATTATGGTAGGCCTGATTTGCGAATGCTAAACAAACAATTTGAAAGAAAATCATAAACAGTTTTACTAGGCTCAACATAATTAAAAAAATTAATGTTATATTATTTTCCTGCAGATTGCAAAATGGCGACGATTTGGGGTTTTACAATTGGTGATTGGTAATTTGTAACCTTCGGTAGTTTACAAAATGCGAAACGCAAACAACGTCCAAGATTTTGTACACAAAATCGAGTCACATGGCCGTTTGGTTAACAATAAGGACATGGAACACGGCCCAGACATTATTAGATACACGTATAACATAAAATATTGACTTTCTTCGTAGCCAAAGCCCTGGTGGAATGGGGTGCCGTATAGCTTACTACTGGAAAGAGTCACATTGGGGGAAAAGTGTTTGTCGAAAGAGAATTAAATTAAGAGAAGAGAGTTTAAACTCATTTGTGTAACTATTCACTCACATTTGGTATGAATACAAGAATATACCGTCTGTATTATCGTATTTTGCAGTGTTGCCAGACCAAACACACCAAAATCCACAAACTCTACAGCTAAATTTCACATACAGTGAAAAACTGCACAGAAAATGGAAACGTCTTTATTTTACGTTAGAAAAAAAACTTGTTCATTCTCCACTGGAGCTTTCAGTTATAATTCGTAAATGTCCTCATACATGTTACTACATGTATGATTGATAAAACTATGTAAGAAATACATTTTTACTTTAAAATTGAGCATTACACACAAATTCCACACAGACATACATTCCACGCATAACTCTATAAGCCACTTGAAATTCCACACATTTTGTGGAATTCCACACAGTTTGGCAACACTGGTATTTTGGCCCAAACATTGATCTGCATTCGCCTCCCTCCCCCGTCCTGATAAAATAGTGGCAAGTCTGGGGCGCAGCCAGGATTATTTTTTCGTGGGGATGGGGAATATTTTTGTTTCAGTGCACTAGTAGGGTTAATTCTACTACAGGTTAGAACGATAATTGTTACAAGTTTGTCACAGGGAATATTTTTGCCGCTTGAGCGCTGGTATCGGTGAGTGTTGTAAACTGACCAATCACAGAGCTTCCTGAATTTTAAATTACTTTAAGTTGATAATTTAAAATGCGAAATTGGTTTCTATTCACTTTAAATGTGAATTAAATGACTTACAACATTTCCAAGCCTGTTTAAACTTAATTGCACTACGGTTTCGTATTTATCTGGTCCTTTAGCAATAGCAGCGACACTAGCGGCAGAAAATTTCCCTGTGCCAAACTTTCCCTTGAGAAAACACGTTTTCTTTCCAACCAGTAGGAAGTCACGAGATATCGTGGATTACTCGAGGCGTTTATACACAACGTGTGGTGATCGGGTAAACCTGGGCGAGCTACTGAGCAGACATATTTCACCTCGGTGACTGTACGGGGGTATCCTACTCTACTCACATCTTGGCCTAGATCTGAGGTTGGCTATGTGTGGCATCAAGAACTGCTCAGATATGTATATACAGGATGTACAGAAACAGCCGTGTAATGAGCTCGACACACGACTCCGGGGCAAAGGTGAAGGCGAAAATGTTAAGTGGCGCAGTGTTGTATGATGACTTGTTAAATACGCAATGTGGCAACACTGCACCGAGTAAAGACCTGTCTACGTATGGCCTTGGCAGTGGACGTGGTCGTGAAGATTCGCCCTCGCTGTTCACAATTACTATGTCCGAATCTGGCCAGAAGTTGTAATTAATTTAATATTTTGTCCGGCTCATCTTGATTTAAACATTCTATTTTTTCCAAGTTTAATTTCAGTGTTTTCAATTTTATACCTAGTTACGAATACCCGCGAAAATAGATGAAAGTTTTCTTCTGTATTAGGACACAACTTGGGACAAAAGTTAAGACTGGGTGAATACTTGTCTTAGGGCCAACCTTGTCCTCAGACACTGATGTGACGTCATAGAATCACGTGCGCTAATCAGCGCGTTCCTGTCCTAGGACACAACTTCGGACATCGCAGTTGTGAATAGGTCTTAAGTCCCCTCTTGCACTTCACTTCCCGGTATTATGTTATGTATGTTACGTCCAGTAAACGTAGACTCATGTTAGGGCTGCTCAGTATTTGACCCCGCGCCCATAATACGATGGTCAGAACAGTAATATAGGTTATTCACGATAATGTGAGCACTGCATAAAGATTTTTTCAGTCGTTTTGCAGCCATCTTAAGGCAATGACCTTTCATTTATTTCAAACAATTGCAAATAACTTGAATATTTTTTACCCAAATGCTTTGAAAAAATTTGAGACTGTGTACAGTTATACGATACACAATTTTACCAGAGCGTTTTTTTTTAAATAATGTACCGTTTGCTAGCAAAAACTATTTTACTTAAGTTTTGGGTTATTTTGACAACAAAATAGTACTATTTCAGGGGCAAAATTCAGAATATTTGTTTGGTGTGTCGCAACAGAAAAATTCAGACACAAACTACAGTAATATATGTGTTAAAACTGCCAGAATGAATTTGTGATAGATGTATTAATTTGCGTTAAATAAAATATTTTTGAAACAACTTCAATACTAAAGAGCGAGGCCTTAACTATTATTAATATGAAAACTTACTTGTACCAAAAAAACAGTGTAAATGTTTCAACATTCTCTAATGTTAACATATATTGGCCCAATAAAACATATGTTTAATTAATTACAAGTTGTGTTGAGTGCTCAGTTTCTAGTTAACAGTCTATAGTAAGGTATGTGTGTAGCGCAAGAGGGGACTAACTCCGTGCAGTGATGCCACGCTGTGCATATGGATCTGGCCAATCTCTGATATTATTGTTATTCCTACGTGGTTAAGTCAGTCAGGATGCTTCAGTCCACTCCCCTAGTTCAAGCCGGGCTGAACAGTTCCTCTTACCCGACACTTGGTAAGCGGACGTACAGGTTAGAGGCACATCCGGCACGTGTAGGAGGCGTTCCCCATTTAATCTAGCTGCTGCTTCCGGCTAGTGGCGCCGCCGTTTCCGGCCAACACTGGTTCCCTTCGTGCCTCGGGTGTCTTTAGTATGGGACGAGTTCCCTATTCGTATAGGATAGATTTACTTATGAAAACATGTCTGACATTGGCCAGTTGTTGTCCACACACACATACACACATATAAAATGTATATGTGGTGTATATATAATGTATATATGGTGTATATAATATATATAGTTTGTATATAGAGTATATATAATGTATATGATTATGTTATATATAATGTATATGTAGTTTATATATAGTGTATATATAAAGTATATATAATGTATAAATAATGTATACTTTATGTATACATTATATACACATACAGAATGTCCACAAAAACACCGACAGACTACAGTAGGTTATTCCTTATGAAAAATAAAGCGGAAAATATACAACACATTTTGTACGTAACCTTAATATTACGGGAGTAATTCGCCTCTGAAAACCAAATTTAAAACTTTGATTTTCCCACCAAGCGAACAGTGATCGACGTAAACTGACAAAACTCAAGATATTAGTTCATGACAATACGGCCGACAAACCAACAGTAAACGCCAGTTGATACGTTCAACCCTTACGAAATAAATAAAAGGGGTGGCAATCCTTAAATTACTGACAACTTATTTAACGTAACGATAATCGAACATTTAAACGTTAATTATTGGGTATTGTGAACTTAGTAATGGAGAAGGTCCTCTTCACCGACTGTCTAGGACTTATGTAGTTTTCGTGCAAAACGCACGTGAAGTTTTGGCGTGGTGATACAGCCTAGTGTGTAGGCAACACTGCGTACACGAGTGTCTGGTTTATTCCGCAGCGCCGCACAGATGGTGGACATTCGCTGTAAATATCACGTACCGTAGTTTAAATAGCTCACATAACCGTAACCGTCACTTTGTTCCTATCGGAATTTTCAATAAATTATAAGTGTGCAAGTGAAACAATATGAATATTTTATTATGTTCGTTAAACTGCTCTATAAAACTCCAATGTTACACAAAGCATTTGCATGTCCGTGTCAGCACAGATGGTAGTCTACAATAATGGAGGAGGGTTGGGATAGTCTCTTCTCGGATATGTATTACGATCTAGGTTAAAACATTTTGTTTGTTGACATGTGCCGTTAACTCTTACAGTATTAAACACACACGCCATTATAATGAAGTGGTTTAAGGTAGAGTTTTAGCCTTAAATGTCACTTAACAGTTAACGAGTTTTCATATTAGATAAAAATGTTTACTGTGATAAACTGTTAACGGTTTGTAAAATAACACAATGCTGCACTGCTTGTGTGGCACTGGTGTGGCATTGTTTGAGTGGTAACTGACATTTAGGAGATCTGCACTACAGAACGGACAGACACAAAACTATACTCTGTCCACTCTAAGGTTGCAGCAGAAATTATAATTGCTAACGAAATAAGTCAAAGCATTTTAATTGTATCTTGATTCCTCGCATTCTGAGTGTGACATAAGACAGTTTCATTGTATTTTTTCAATATTTCAAATGAAATTTATGCTGCGCAAATATTTTATTGCCATTCTCTCGAATGAATTGTAGCTGCAACCTTAGAATGGATGGAGTATAGGGCTGAGGGATAAGGAAGGCAAGGAAAGAGTGTCGATATATCACTACTGACATGAAACCGCTTATCTGATATGATACTGTAATGTTAGGAATATAATGTAAACTGACATTTGACTACAAGTTTACAGCAGGGCTGTTCCGTACCGATAAATCCAAACCGCCCGTTCCTTTAAAAGTAGAAGAGCTTAAAATCCCAAATTTTTTCCTTCTCTTTATGCATGTGCACAACTTTCAACACAACTTTCTGGCAGAGAAAAACACTCCTTGCAAAGTCACAGTTGCGAGTACTTTACAAATCTGAATTGCTTGGTGACTGTTAGTTCATCTTTTCCTGACGTCAGTTTAAAAACAAAATTGCATAACGTATATCAAAAAGTAAACCATATCCTTCATCACACTCCCGCATATGTTTGAGTCACTGACTAGATTGTGGTTCGGAGATTTTTATTTATCTTAAACAGGACTAAAACAATAAAAATTAAGACAATTAGAATTTTCTTTTAAGAAGTGTTTTGAAAATTAAGTTCTTAATTTCCTACGTCCTCTATAATGTTATTTTCCTTCTGAAGGCAGTATCAGTATTGGAATCGGCAATACCGGACAATGCCTGAACACAATATCGGCTTCCTTACATTTTTCAGTAGTGCGAGAATTACACACAGTTTAAATGTCTAACTTCATGCATTGTACCGACGAGATACTTCACTTGCACGTTTAACACAATTTTTTTGGTTTAAAACACACACACAAATTCAGCCAGGAACGAAGTGATGGTTACGGCACGTGATATTTACAGTGAATGTCCACCATCATCCGTGCGGCGCTGCGGAATAAACCAGACACTCGTGTACGCAGTGTTGCCTACACGCTAGGCTCTGTGTCACCACGCCACAACTTCACGTGCATTTTGCACGAAAAATATGCGTCCTGGACAGTCGCTACAAGAGGAACAATTTGTATTTTAACTACTTGTCCATGTTTACGGTGCGATCTTTCACGCTTTGTCGACCCTTCCTACAGCCCCTCTTCCACCCACTACGCAATCTGATATTAAAGGTGACTGTTAAACAATTTAATTGTATTTCAGGTTTTCCAGCCATAACATTTATTCATATTGTATTATCAACATTTTCTCTTTGGCAAATCACATGCTATATTCTTTGCAAACTGCATGATATAAATAATAATGAGCTCTTCCATTGATTTGTCACGCAGAATTATTACAAGGAAATTGTATGTTAACTTTCAAGAATTCTTTTGCAACGATTCTGCATGGTAAATTAATGAAAGATTCTATTCTAATTTATGTCATGTTTTGTCAAATAAAAATATTGATAATAAAATTTTAATAAATGTCATGGCTCAAACACTATAAAAAAAAGTAAAATTGTTTTACACTCCCCTTTTAAAATCCGGTTTACGCGGTGACTCTGAACTTACAGCTTGCCATTGTCTGCAAGCCTTTGACAGCGATGCTGCGACAGTAACTAGGCTCGGCCTTCGTTCAAGTGTTCATCCTACTGTATTTAGAACAATACCCGATGTACAATCCCTTCACTTGTTACAACAGCGTTCTACTGACAACAATGAGTTTACAATGCCAGCAGTGCAGTGTGTACCTAAGAATCAAATACGACTGTTAAAAAGCCTAATGCATACCAGCCACTATTCTCACCTCAGTTCAATTGTACACGTGTGAAGCTTCTGTTTGTCGTGAGTTTGTAGTTTTACGTAATTAACACTGACCTTGAACTCGCGTGAAGTGTGGTGACTTTGAAAACTTCCTGCTCAAACTTCGATGGCACTCACTTTAACCTTAATGGCATTCTGCACTGAAAAATTCGTAATTTTGTAATTGTATCAAACGTTGATCAACTCTCACACGTTACGTTAATAGTAATTTCCCACGAATAAAATATTTCCTTGTTTCCATAGTTTTCGTACAAGCGCGTGTCAAATTACCGAATTAACTGTTTTCACTAATTATCCAAAGTAAAAACCATTCAATCAATAAATACTAATTAAATATTCACGTGGGAAAGTAAATGCATTTAACTACAGAATGACACCTTTATTATTTCACGCAAACATTATTTTAATCATACACATATATGCTTACTCAACAAAATGAAAAAATTTTGACACATTCAAGAATGTTTTAATACAAATAATTGTATGTAAAATGCAGAAATGTCACTCTGTAACTTAATACATTTACTTTTAATGTAAATTATTTGTTTAGTATTGAATATTTTTTCTTTGGGTAAGTTGCGAAAATAGACAATTCGCTACTGTAACATGCGTTTGTGCGAAAACAACGGAATCGAAAAATATGTTATTTATAGGAAACTGCTAGTAATATAACGTGTGAGAGTTGGCCATTCTTGGGTACAATTATAATAATACGAATTTTTAGATACAGAGCAGTGGGGCAACGAGCCATGTTAGAATTTGTTTCTTTTAGCTGCTTATAAACACATAAAATATACAAGATGTTAATGACGGTATGCTTCAAACTTTGTAGGATGATTCCATGTAACAAAATTATGTAAGTTAAAGTTGTATAGTACAGAAATTTGCGATTGAAATTTGAAGTTAAAAAACCAACATTTGTTACAAATAACTAAAAGTAGGGAGGAATAAATAATTAATTTCTGGGAGTGGTTTAATAATAACAAGATCAGCGATGTGTGAAAAAAATGTTTCGAATTCCCTTGGCTTTCATTGGTTAATGGAGTCGGTTAAGCCTTTTTCCCTTAAAATTTTTTACCAGTGCATTTTTTGCTATTAAATGACACGGTTTGAATGTAGCAGCTGGTCCCAGTGAACAAAAATAAATCATCTTCACGCAACACCGTCAAATGAACGAGGGCCTCCCAAAAGGACTAAAAGGAGGGGGGGCAGAAGGATGGACTCTGCCCCGGGACCCACATCGTGAGGGGCCCCATGAGATAGAAATTAGATTATTTTTGGTTAATCGCATCAGCGTTTGGTAGGGATGGGGGCAAACTTTGAGGTTCGCCCCGTGTCACTGAGTGAACTGTTGTCAAGAAAATTGAAACTAGGTAGAAAATGTGGATCTTTACAGATACAGGCGGTTCACTTTAAAGTGAGCACTTTCCAACCCTTACAGCTATGACCTGATCTAGATTTTGTTCAACAGCCATAGAATGTTCCACAAATAAGTATTATAACTTACTTTTTTGAATAAGCTTAAAAAATAACTTAAATAGGCTATAAAAATAAGTGTATGGTTCTTTCTTCTTTCATATTGACTCTACCTTTACGAATAGCTAGAGATAATATATTTTTGACAACTGATATTACGCACACCAAAAATGAATGACACGATAGCTATGCCATATGTCAAAGTGAAAAAAAAAACCTCTTCGTTCTCTGTTTTTTATTTAAGAAGAATCGTTAAGGGCAAGCCGCCACTTAAACTGCTGTGTTCATTCACTTACAAGTGGCGCAAATATAACCTACAAATTGACTGTAAGAAAAAAAGTTCCAGGTAAGAGACCACGTTAATACGTGTGCCATAACTTTGGTACACGTGCCAATATTGTCGTGTGTCTCCTGCTCTCCCCTCCCGAAGTTTCAAGAGCGTGACGAGTTAGTTTATTGGGGCGCCGACAGGTAGCAGCACATGTGCGCTTTTACAGTTTTGTTTACATTGCGTAAAGGCGAGGCGGGGAACTCCCAATTCTTGGAAATTTTTGTAAACAAGATTATCTCGGTCATTCCTTATCACGGCAGCGGTATATTCCAACGTTCACACGTTACGTCAACGCGAATCACATATTTTAATGACGAATTTTTAATACCTGTTTTGATTGGAATGTGTTGGATACGGATATATGTTTTTAAGAGTGGAAGGTTCGTTGTTTCACAGTGCAAAACTAAAATATAAAGTCTTCTTAGTTTATAATTCGTGAACTACGGTAAATATTTTAATTTAATTTTTTTTTGCAGCAAGCCATGTTGAAGCAGCTGACACGGTTGAAACCTTCGAAAGCCGTTTCTGAAGAATCAGTTATCGACACTGAGGTAGTTCTGGAGGTGAGTAAACAAAAATATGTAACATAATTATGACAAAGTATTTTAGTTAGTGTAGTGTTTAAATACTAGTAATTGCCACCGTTATATGTAACCTAAAGTATTAGAGTAAAAAAACGGAGATGAATTGGTAGATCGTAACAACAAATCCTCAACTGACTGACAGGTGCCTGTGAGGTGGCTAATGCTTAGACGTGACGTAGCATGTGGTGGGCGAACAAAAGTGGACCTTAAAGCCCGTACCATAAACTGGGGCCACTTTGGCCCATTTTGGGGTGACTTTGTCCCACTCAATATTAGTTTTGGAGTAATTTAGTTAATATACAGGTAATCAAAGTCTGGTGCTTAAAAATAATACATTTAATCCAGTCAGATAAAGTTTGAAATGTTCTTCACTCAACGACATAACAGTAGAAATTTTATGTGGGACAAAGTTTCCCCCCTGCAGGGCCAATGTTACCCCGGTTTACGGTACGCTCGTTGTGTTCCATTTACACAAAATTCAAACCGCGGTGACATCATTATATTATTACAGCAAATTGTAAGCAGCGAACAACTGTGGTTCAACATTTGTATTTCCTTACTTTTTTTCTCTCAGGAAAAAAAAATTTAATCTTTAACTTATCTTCGATATTATTCTTTGACCTCTCTTATTTATCAGTTAAGAACATAACATAAGCGTGGACATGCATTTAGTAGTACTTCCTGTCACGACTGGATTTGTTTAGGGTGTTGTGGTTTCGAGGGGGGGGGAGGGGGAAGCAGATCTACCTGTGGGGGGAAATTATGTCTCCCCTTTTTCTTTTCTCATATTTACATTTTAGAATGACATTGTTATATGTAGCGAGAAAAAAATAGACGATGAACTTAAAAGTGTCATATTAAATCACATTGTAAGAGCGCATTTTTTTTATAGATTAGTAATTCGTAACCCCCCACCATTTCACACTCCGGAAAGTTGGCATGTCCCGGTTCCCTGTAAAATATGTTTTAAAAGTTCTTCCTACTTGCACTGGAATGTGTTGCACAGAGATGACGTTATTCGTAACGTACACGAAATAGAACATACATTTCAAACGTTGTCGCTATACGTATAAAATTCGGTACGCTGATTATAAATGAAGCTCTCAAGATTGTGAAGTAAAATAAAAACAGCCTTCTTTACTGTATGTGTTGGAAAATACTAACCGGATTCGAAAAACACAAACATGCGTTTCGACCACGGTCGTAGAAGAACAGGTCTGGACACTCGCCTGGAAACTTGACCCCCTTGTTGTTTGGCTGTAGTTCACCAAGTTACCGAGAATATTGTGTTTTATTGGCGCTGATGTTACGGCGGTCGGACTAAACTCCGCCCACTTCCTTTCCGCTAAGATAAACAATTTATCAAAACGTATTTTTAATCAATTTATGAAATACTTCCTTCGCTCATAAATTTAAGAAAAGGCTCCAGCAATCTTTATTTACTTTATAAATTTAACAATGGAAAAAAGTGGACGGAGTTTGAGCCCGACCGCCCGGAAAACAGCGCCAAAAAGTACGACATCCTCGGTAACTGGACGAACTACAGCCAAACAACAAGGGGGTCAAGTAAAATGCATTGGTAGATAGGCGAGTGTCCAGACCTGTTCTTCTACGACCGTGGTTTCGACGTTAAACCATACGTGGAACGGTTATAATGACAAGGTCACTGCTTGAACTCCCACATCAGTTGATTGACTAGCGCGTCAGTGGTATTCTTACTACGCCATAGTTTGTGTACCTCACACTGTGTTGATTGGTTTCCGAAAAATATAGAAATCACGCGAAAACATATTTGGAGATTTCCCATTGCCAAAGGATTCCTTTTAACAGTAATTTTTTTTTTTAATTACGACACGCATGTCGGGCACTCCCCTCTGTGTTGCAATTTGCGAATTATAAATTTTTATTTATAATTGGTGAAGCCATACGCTAAATAAATTAATAAAATTACATTGTCATTTCGAATTTGGCATTGCAAATAAAAAAGGTCAAAGTTTTTTCAGACAGCTCTATTCTTCCATACTTTTTGTTTGAAGCTATTTTAATTGAAATTGACATGATAATTACTATTTATTTTACTTTGTTTTCCTATTTAAGAGGGCGTTGTACATAATTCAACGCTAAAAGCATTAATCTATAACTGTCAGTTTCTTGAAGCCAATTTGCGAAAATTAAACAATAGCAATCCTAGACAATAGTTCTGGCCATCATCTTAAACAAAATTGTTTCCAGTGTTACGAACTTCTGAAGCACAATCTCTGACACCGGAACTTCGTGTATTTAACTGCGGTGCAAGAGATCACGCGTAACGAATTAGTAATTCTGGATGAATATTTATTCATAAAGTTGGCAAATGTCATTATGTAGAATTGTCATTGAGTATTTTATTCATATTGGCTTTGAAAAAAGCATAGAAATCAATTGATGTTTTCAGCGTTTATTAATCTACGACGCACTCTTAAGTCTGAACACAGACCAAAAAGATTTTAATGTTCAAAGAATACACAGCAGTTCAGATTTCTCACAAGCTACAGTGATCTTAATAATAATAATAATAATAATAATAATAATAATAATAATAATAATAATAATAATAATACGACTTTATTAATGGCGCAGTTAAGGCGATTTCGCCTTGTCTTACGCTGGACCATAAAAATTTCAGTCTACGGTTTGCAATTATTTTATGACATTTCAAACTTAAGTCTAAGGTAATAATAAAATTAAAAAGCAATAATGAACCAGCGATGTATCATGAGCGAATTAAAACAAAGTCTATAAGTGATTTGAAACACCAAATAATTAATACATAAGTAACAAAGTAACAAAAACACATAAATTACAAGATGCAGTGAGGAGCTCAAAGCTAATCATTATAGCTTACAGAAGCTTTGCTAGACTATTAAAAATTGCTTGCGATTACAAATACAGTGTCGTCGTTGGGGAGGGGGCGGGGCATGGGGTCCAGCCCCCCTTGTCTTACAGAAACTGCTTACATAGCACCATTTTGCACCTTAGAATCCAAATTTCCTTGAGGGATGACCCCGGAACCAACTTTTTGTTGAAGGGGAAGTCTGCGTTACTTTATAACATTCCCAAATTCTCCCCCCCCCCCTCCTCCCACAAATCACACCCTAGCTACGGCGCTTATTTATGTTTACTTGGTTTTAACCGCGCCTTATAAACGTATCACTGGCAGAATGAAAACTCTACACTTTGAAGGAACACTGTTATTTTCTATACTGACTCCCAAAATACTGGAGACATTCCAGTTGACGTGTCTAGCTTCAGTGGCGGATTTAGAAACATGTATTTTTTTTGGGGGGGGGAGAGGGGGTGGCATATGTTATTTTATGGATTGTAAAAAATACCAGCCATCTCAAAAGTGTGGTTAGTTACCGTTACAGAACATAAAAAATAACATACATACAAGTAGGACATATTAAATGTACTTGGATCATCATAGAACAAAACTCCAGTTTTCTTGAGGCAACTGGACATACTTTGGCCACATAATGTTGAACACAATTTTGAAAAAAAAAAAAAAAGGAGGGAGCCTTTGGCCCAGTACCCCCTACCCTTAAATCCGCCCTCTGCATGCTCAATGTTTGGGTTTTATCGCAAGTATTTTTTTTTTATTCACAGCTGGCTTCTGTTAGGGGGGAGGATATGGAGGGGAAATTGGTTTTGAAATTTGTCCAAGTCATCCCGTTTTATGACATGAAAGAAAATACACGGGTAAAGTGACTGACTGATTGCTGAGGTCGGTAGTAAAGAAAGTAAGTAGTAAATTAGAAGCGGCGTAACATGTACCTGTAAGTTGGCGGTAAGAGACAAGAAAGGTCGATTCGTAACCCCTCTACCCCTTACTAAACCTTCTCTGGCAGATTTAGCCCTCAGGTTGAAAAGAAGACTCTCTCGCGCGGGTAGCGAGGAAAATAACGGTCTGAGTATTGCTGCCTGCCATTGTAGTGTTTGCTGGTATGTGTGGGGGTTGAAATCCTCCGAGGAATAAGCCGCCTGAGGGGCAACGTGTAGCTCCGTTGGCGGTCCAGGACCAAGAGACACGAATACACTGTGTTTGGAGACAAAAGCGTCTCCACAACTGCGACATTTGCCATCCCCCCCCCCCGGCAGTCTTTCTGTCACCTGTAGTGCCCTTCTTTTCATTATCGTCACACAGCGCGCTGTGGGGAGAAAGCCTTGTTTGGTGTGCGCCACGCCCACCTAAGACGATGCGTCCTAGACAATGGCCTTAGAAGTTCATGTCTGGACACTGCTATAAAATATTGACCCCCTTATGACTGATTTTAGTTCCTTTACTATCCGCAAAAATGAATGAAAACTGGTGGCGCCAATGGCACATTCGTGCTAGTAATTATTTTTCCAACATTAAATGTATTATATTTTTAAAGTACAAATATTAGCAACTTATTTAAATTTAACCAGAATATGTTTAAACACTTGAGTTTTGATTAAAATAACGAACTTCTCTTCACAACAGCCTCACTGCGATAGTGGCGCCAACAGTTTCGTTCAGTCATAAGAGGGCCAAAGATAAAGCATAGTGTCCAGACCTGTACTTCTAAGACCGTGTCCTAGACAGACCCCCAGGCCGTTGTGCGCAGTGTTGCCAACTTGTTTGCAGGCGCAGTACTCCTAAAATTATACTACCTTTAGTTAGGATTTTTTTTTTTTAAGAATAAAATTCACTGCGGTAGCATTTTCAATAAACTGAGAAGGCACATATTAGTTATTTTTTGTTTATATTAATGAATATATAGTAACACAAAAATAATAAAAATGTAAGAAATTAAGCATGCTATGTGTACAAATCTTTATGATTTGGAAACGAATATTTATTTTATAAAAAATAATACTGTAGCTTTACTACACTACTTTTTCGTATTATAATGGTTTATTGTGTACTACATACTATGTTCAGTAGACATATTATGCCACAGATAGTATAATTATACTACGGTTGGCAGCACTGGTTGTGCGTGAAATCACAAAAGCGTCGACAGAGACACGCAGTGGAAACACCTCCCTCCCGCACAACAGAGCGAGGCGTGTACCCATTTCACATCCACCACTAACGGCTGAAAATGACGGAAATGGATGTTTTTGTGAACCATTTTAAATATAATCTTAGCACAGAATATTTTGACCTTTTTCTTTAAGGGCACGGCTACAGCAATTTTCTTTACCATATTTTTATTTGTACCAGATATATTTTTACTATTTTAGGCACAAAATGTGACTAAATTTTGCTCTAATGGAATTATTTATTTCTCATAGTTTTCGCGTAACGGCTTGTTAAAGTCAAAATTTGCATGTTGACGTTTTAAGGACTACAACTCACCAAACTAAAAAAAAAATCACAGTGGATAAAGACGTCGCAGGCTACAATGTCACATGTTTTGCGTGTCATCAACTCAGGGTTACCAATTACCAAAACGAAGCCCCAAATCGCCGCCATGTCGCAATAACCAGGGAAATATTATATTTTATAGTTTTTTTTATTTATAGGCTATTAAACTCAATAAAACTATTTGTAAACGTCTTTCATATTCTTTGTTCAGCAATTTAGAACTAACATGATGTTCTGTTTTATAACATATATACTATCATAACACGCAACATCAAGTAGAAACATTCTCCAGCTTCGACATTGGGACATCACAGCTGGGCAAGATGCCAGTAACCGACAGTCGAAGTGTTCCAATTGTAAGCTTACCAAAAACTAAACGCAAAACCACAAATACTATCTCCAGAGTGAGTTCCAACACGGCCTCAGAATACTAGCTTCGGTCGCCATATTGGTTTGAGCTGATTTTGATGGTTTGTTAGTTTTGTCCTGTAAATATTTTTCGGGAAAATAATTATGTAACTAATATACTTTTTTTAATATTGTGAAGCTGGCGCTGTTTGTTTTATCAGTTTATCAGTGTAAAAACTGCAAAATTGGTTTATTTTTAGAATTTTAACTACCATTTTGTAAAACTGTACATAAGGGCTTATAGTTCGGGACCTGAAAAATTCGCGTTTAATTTTGTTTACACTATAGATTTGATCCTCCAGGGCATTATGCTAACACACAGTGCCCTGATTAAAACCAGCGCCCTCCCAAACAAAGTTAAAAGGAATGAAAGTAAAGAAATCAAAGATAGTTCCCGCCGTGGTTACACTGCTATTCTGTCGAGAGGGTTTTTACGGTACTATGCCGGTTTTTCCCTCTCTCTTCTTAGATTATGGCTAGAGGCGCGATTATTCCGCGTATTTGTCCGGCCGGTAGCAGCTTAGACTTCTCAGTTCTATACACATACTGGCCACAGTCGAGTATTCGTTGGCTTCTTAGCGTACAAGAGGATACCACGTGAGTCCACAAGGATATATTTCCTTATTCCTTACTGGTTTGCAGTCGTCAAATGTGTATCAAAACTACTGTTGTCCAATCACAGTGAAGAATACGCTGTTGACGTTCAACCTCACTCTAAACCTGAATTAGTGAATATTCACTGATGCACGCTGATGGATGGAGTAGTTTCAACAATTTGGATCAGCGAACGTAGTCACTGTTTAATTTGTGAATATTCACTTATTCCCTTCAAGAGTGCCAACATCTCACAAGTGACTATTCACCGGTTTTTTCAATTTTTTTTCAAAAACAGTATTCACTTATTGAATCAGTGAAAAATTACTGGGAAATCTGTGGACATTCACTAATTAACTTGTGGAATGTTGGCACCCTTTATCGGATTCAGTGAATCGTCACCGATTTCGCAGTGGTTTCTAACTGATTCAGTTTGTTGAAACTGCTCCATCCATCGGCGTGAATAAGTGAATATTCACTAATTCAAATTTAGAGTGCTGGCCTAGAATCAATACGCGAAATAATCGGGCCTCTAATTATGGCTTAGCTATACCTTATATGTGCACTAGGGAGGTAGTTATGGCCCAAAACGCGGCCAAGACTGGCCAATCCCTCTTTGCCGTGATGCATGCCTCCTCTGCATGAAATGCCTCCCTTGTAGGCGTATATATGTGACTCAGCCCTGAGACGTACTTAGGTCCCGCTCCTCCCCCGGGCCTCCACCATAACACAGTATATTAGAGTAGGTTAGGAAAAAAACTATAGATTCCAAACAATTGTCAGTTCGTGTCACTTTTGTAATTTATTAGTTCTTGACTTATTTGACACGTCCTGGAGGACGCCGAGCCAATAATAATGAAGGGCGTGGTTCATTTCAGTTTTCAATGTCTTATTATTGTTGTATTTGTACCAGAATTTTTATCCTATTTTAGACATAAATTGGGACAAAATCTTTTTGTGACATTTTTTTCTCTCTTTTTTGCGTAATGAGTCGTAAATGTCAAAATTTACACTTTACGGTTTTATGCACGTCACTAAAACCAACTGACATACCAAACCGAAAGAATTCACAATGTATAACAGTGTTGTAGGCTGTGATTTGACACACATAAAAACAAACGTATATATATATACAGTTTTATATATTTTAAAAAGTTGAAATTTTTAAATTTACATTTTAAAATTTAGAATTTTTTTATTAAATACAAAAAAAATACACCGGCATATGTATTATGACCGTTAACTTGATTACTGTAGCGCTTAAAGAGGCAACATTATCATTTTATTGAATCCGTCTCTGCAGAAAAATAGGTTTGTTTTTCTACGCTTGAGGCACGGCAACGGGGAAGGCGATAAGTCGAATATAACACGTCAGTCAAACACCTCATCGCCTCTAGGCACGAAGTACTAAACTAGCGCGCAGGGTTTTCGTAGAAGCCGTTTGTCAACGGGACTTCAAGTGATGACCCTGTTGTTTTATATGTGGAAAGTTTGTGGTAAAGTCTAATGCCGGTTTCTATGACTTATTTTTACGATTACGATCGATATTTTCTCAGCTACAGCAACGTGAAAAAGTTATTTTTAGCACTTTCGAGGAGCTCGGGAATAATGTTTTGAATTAGCGGACGGAATTTTTTAAATCAAAAGGATACAGTTTGAAGTGTGTCTTCTTTTCGTAGATAAACGAATTGGAAAAATTTTTAATAGTAATACAAGAGAAATTGCTTTCCCTACCACGCTACATCATGTCTCACGTCCGGTCCACTCCTATCTGCACGCTAGATGCTCAGAAATGACGGAGCTATAAGGTCGACCTTGAAGCGCGCATCAAATGCCTCATCGCCTCAACGAGCCAAGCGCTGAACTAGCGTGCAAGCTTCCCGCCGAACCGTTGTTACTATGGGACGCTAAGCGGTGACCATGTAACTTAATTGCTGGAAAGTGTGTAGCAAAGTTCAGTGCTCGTTTCTGAGTTTGACTAAGATTAATCCTACTACAGGTTAGAAAGAAAATATGTTTTCTTATGGGAGAGCTTGGCACAGGGAACATTTCTGCCACTAGTTTCGCTTCGATCGCTAAGAGACCAGATAAATACGAAACCGTAGTAAAATTAAATATAAATAAACTTTGAAATTATATTAGTAATTTTCTTTAAATTTAGAGTTAAATGAAACCAATTCCGCCTTTTTAATTGTCAACTTAATGTAACGTAAAATTCAGGAAAGCTCTGTGATTGGTCAGTTTGGTGCACTAGCGATACCAGCGCTCAAGTGGCAGAAATTTTCCCTGTGCCAAACTTGTAACATTGATCTTTCTAACCTGTAGTAGAATTAACCTTAGTTTGACATACATCCCATTAGTACATTTTGAAGTACGGTAGTCATAAAAGGCCGTTTGTAGCCATATTGGACGGCTGAGAAACAGTGTTTTTAATTAGCGTAGTGTCTCCCAACAGTTAGGTATACAGACCTCGTCTGAAGAGTTTTTTTTTTATCGTACGTTGGTACAACGAGCAAATGTGGAATTATTTCTTAGAAGAAGTCTGTTTACGAACACTCAGCAACGCATTTGAAGCGTGGGGTAGGTGACCGGCTAATTTCTAACGATTGTGATACTTATGGGCTTGTTCCCGAGTTTTTTTTCAGACTGGTGACAATAACTCAAATTTTTTTTAACTAAAATCTTTGAAAAAATTTGAGTTAATGTGCACTCACACGATGCACAATACTGTGGACGCGTTTTTAAAAATAATGTACCAATCCTCAGCAAAAAAAATATTTTGCTTCATTTTTGCTTATTTTCACGACAAAAAACGGGGTACTTTATGTGATGAAATCTAAAAAACCGTTCTGTACATTTCTACAAGAAAATTCAGCTACGAATTATAACATATAAGTGCCAAAACTGTGGAGCGAAATTTTGATATGATTATTAGGTAGCAATAAAAAAAATATTTTCGAAATTACTGTAAAACTCGTTAACAAGGCCTTATATCGTGAGAAACGTAACCGTCTGGAAATGTCGATTTTATCCAACTTCGAGGACTTTTGAAACAATGCTTCCAATGTTTGTGGTGTAGTAGTCTGAAGTGTTTTTTTTTTCTTTTCTTAGGTAAGCATTGTGTACGTACCTTTACTGGTCTATGAGAAATATATACGGTATACGTTACACGTAGTTCGAGCGCTAGTCGGGAAACAGTTCAATCTGGAGCAGTGGCGAGCCGCTAGTATTGGTGAATATGCACTGGCGCTGTCCCGTATCTGTTTGACTAGAACATTTTAACAAGTTGCGCTGTATCACGCCGAAAGACCATAAACTGCAACCCTGAAAACTCCGGCTGAAATGTTAAAATTGAGCTAAATTGCACTTGCCAAGTTAATTAAACTTTTTAATAAATGTATAAAATTAAGTTTTATAACATTATAATAAGAATCTGATAATTTTTTAAAGCAGAATGCGCAGCCTTGCTACGTCCCCTGGTGGTGCCCGAGGAAGCCCCTGAGGGAAACCCTTTTTTTTGTTCGATTAGGTCTTTTCCCTAAGGATCTGTCGTCATTAGGCTGAGGTAAGCTATGGCAGATGTATGCGCGCATTCCTTGGGGCGTCTTGAGGAAAGAAAGGGTTTTGTCTGGGGTTTCCTCGGGCAGTGGTGGATTTAGAATCATATTGGGGATGGGGGTTGTTTATGTGATTTTATGGATTTTAGAAATGTACCAGCGGTCTCCAATGTGTGGTTGTTTTAATGTAACAGAACATTAATAATAACACATATACAACATTAAATGTACTTGGATCATCGTAGAACATAACTCCAGTTTCCTTGAGGTGACTTAGATATACTTTGGCTACATAATGTTCAACACGATTTTATTTGGGGAAAGGAGGGAACTTCAGCCAAGAAGCCCCTCCCTTCCCGCTCCCTTAAATCCTTCCCTAGCCAAGGGTACCACCATGAGGCGTAGCAGCATGCAGTCCTTGTAATCTTGTCAGCGAGGCATATGAACCACTGAATGTATGTAGGTACCTTATATATGAGGGGCTCACAGCCATAATGGACCAAGTCCATCTAGAACCAAATTAGTAAATTAAGCTCTAAAGTATTCAGTGCAACCTTAACTTCAATCTGATGTTGTTCACAATGATGACATTTGTTGGACAGAAAATAAACAATGGACACAATTTACTTCGGCAATGAAAATAACAGGGTTTGCAGAAACCCGTACATAATCTTTCCCAATATCAGAAAAATACGGACTTAGTTCATTATGGCCCTGAGCCCTTTATATATGCAATCAATGTATGAACGGAGGATGTTTTGAGAGACGTGCATTTAGACAGACGGCACAAGTTCTTCCTCATGGTCGACCTCCATAGCTCGTAGTCGCCAGCAATACACAGGTGTCATTGTAACTGGAGCTCGTCTGAGGCACGTCTGTGGCTTTGTGAGAGCGGCTAGTTCCTGGAACTAGTCACAGACACTAGGGGCCGAGAGGAAACTTCGCTCACACCCGCGCGCTTGCACTAGTCTTCTGGGAACTGTCCCATCAGGAAGTTTGTAAACAGTCACACTCGCCGGCAAACTGCGCTATATGTGTCAAAAGGGGGAGGGGGAGGCGGTGTTCTAGGAACATGGCGCATTACAAATCGGGTCATGTCGGAATCGCATTGTCCGGACAGAAGCCACATAACGGGCGCAATGCGACACTGGAAATCCTTGTTATTACGAGCACTACTTAAGTTGCCGCGTAACAAATACTGTGTACCCATACTATATACAGGATGAATCGGGAGGAAAGGTACATGCTTTGAGGGGTGACAGTACTGGTGATTCTGAACAAAATGTTTCTAATAAATATGTGCCCATTTCTTAACCGTTTCAGAGAAACCGAATGAAAACAACAAGGAACGGGAAATGTGCAGGTGACGGTAAATCATGATACTGTTATCGTATGTTTTGTTTAATTGTGTACATTTCTACACGCGCAGGGTGGACACAAGAGAGGAACTTCTCGCTCGTATTTACCATGCTTGTGCTCAAGTAAAGCAATGTACTAATGAGCTCAGATCAGCAACACAGCAGCTGTCTACCAGAGCAGCAAAATGCATTGAAGTTGGTGGTGGAGTGTTTGAATATGTTCTGTGAGGAAATGTACACAATTAAACAAAACATACAATAACAGCATCGTGATATACCGTCACCTGCACTTATCCCGTTCCTTGTTTTCATTCGGTTTCTCTGAAACTGTTAAGAAAAGTGCATATGTTTATTAGAAACATTTTGTTCAGAATCACCAGTACTATCATCCCTCAAAGCATGTACCTTTCCTCCCGACTCAGCCTGTATACACACATATGTTACACGTAAATAGTTCATTGCCACTGCGTACTTACCTTAAGATCACAGTCATCACTGATGTTTACAGCATTTCAGATGTTTATGTTTATTTGTTTTATATTTGAAATACCCACTGACATTTAGAAATGTGGAAATAAACACACAATTACACGTATTAAAAAAAAAGTTTTTATTTGCTTATGTTAGCTAACAAAAATCTAAATAACCGCGATTTACTACCGAGTAAACAGTTTTACCAACATTTGGGCGCGAAATTAAATTCCTACTACAATCAAATCGATATAATTTATATTCGGAATTCGCGTCCCGTCTACCATTTCCGGCACTGACGTCACAGAAGCCTCAGTGCTGATTAGCGGCCATATTTTGTTTGTAGCGTCACTTATGCCGTGCCTATATAACTCCGGTATCAGCGGCTATCTCTCGACTGAAAACAATACCAAGAAATAATAAAATATTTGCGTCGCTTCTTATGTTTGAATGTGGGGAAAAATTCGGCGAGGGCCGCCCCTTATCTAAACGCAGAATTTTACGTTTGCAAATTGTCTGTTGCTAACTGTTTTAACTAGTTCTGTTTACATAATGAGCCTTGGTTGCGAAAAACACACGCCACAATTATATGATAGTCTTGTGGCTAGACTATTCTAAAAAAAGTGGATTTTTTATCGTTATCCTTTGGTAATGTGTTTTTGACTTGCCTGTAGCAAGGGCCAATTATATGTCGTTGCTGTCTCTTGTGTTTTTACGGTCTGTCTGCTACAACCATGGGCGTAATTTGAGCATTTTGATTGGAGCGGCTAGGATCACCAGGTATAAAAGATGTAAAAAAAAAGAGGAAAGGGGGAAATCGAACAGCTTCCATCAAAATTATGTATACACTTTCGAATTGATTATTTTATATCATTAGCTCAATTAAAAAACAGTGTATGGAAAATGCACAAATAAATTTGTATTCCTCAGCTAAGAATGATAAATTTATGTTCTGTTTCAACATAATTGTGGGATGGCGACTGCCACCCTTTGCCACCGCTGAATTATGCCTATGGCTACAACTGCTGGTGTGGAATAATACTTTTTGATGTTAGTAAACCGTTTATTTCTCTTCACTTCCACAGAAACTGTAACAAAAGTTAGCAATGCATGTATAGGATCATTTTATTTTTTGCGAAAAAGAATTTTCGCACAACAGTGATTTACGTTCAGATCTTCAGGCATGATTTGTGCCTAAAACCCTGCGCAGCGCTGCTCCAACACCCGCTCAGCAACGGTAATATTCTCCACATCCCTCTATTATGAAATCAAGCTATTTTCTTAATCATTTTGTGTGACCGTCTCGCGCATCTGGAACAGGCTCTCGCAACAACGTTACTTGTGACTACATTTTCCACTTATAAAAACATTTTAACTCTTATAATTTTCCCATAGTGACATGACAAAGTCAACATTTTCAAGTTACGGGAACATGGTAATAACAAATACCTAGTGTCTTACTCGAACGAAATTATTTACACTGAAATGAGATATTATGGGCAATATGCTAAAATATTAAAAAACACACAGTGAGATTCCTGTATACTTTATAAAAAAATCTGAAAATTATGACAATTTCCTTAGTTTTTGGCAATTTTTTTAAGTACAAAATTACAGTTTTTTTTATAATATTCTCATATTAAAACAAATATTTTTATTTATACTCTAAAACAAATATTACGGTTTTAAAACAAAGAATTTGTACATAAGGTGTATAATAGAATCTTAACACTTCGCGTACAAGTATATAAGATAAATAAAATAAATAGACTATGTGAAGATAATCAGCACTACTGTGCGCCTGCATAGATGCAGCCGTCCCGACACCCGTGTGTGGATGGTTGCTGCCTGAGCAGGCGCAGAGCGACGCTGAATTGCACAGTTACCTGGATTTTCCATATTTCCAGATGTCATAGACAGTCTGTCTGCTATAGTTCCTCTGTCTGTACATGTACCTGAAGACGGAGATTGATACCAGCTCCCGAAAAATAGCATATGTCGTCATTTTGAGAAACCTATTTTTCGTTTTTTCGTTTTTTTTTTTTTTTTTTTTTTTTTTTTTTTTTTTTTTTTTTTTTTTTTTTTTTTTTTTTTTTTTTTTTTTTTTTTTTTTTTTTTTTTTTTTTTTTTTTTTTTTTTTTTTTTTAAATCAATGTTGTGTCTTGCCTGTATTCTCATCCATTCGCGTCTCTCGTTATTTATGTTGCCGTCGTTCATACATTTGGTGCCTTTTTCACACACCCTATTTTTTGTTGATTTTTTTATTTTCGTCGGTTCTTTTTTTTTTTTTTTTTTTGCCGCCCTTCTCCAGTCGACTATATTCCACTTGGGAATTAATTTTTGTGTGTTGAATCTGTATTTGTCCTCGTGTTGCCTTCTGGGATATGACTATGGTCTGTCTCATAAAAGAATTCCACTTTTTGTCAGTTGTCTTGGTATATATTTTTAGAGTTGTTTCCATGAAATAAGCAGTGTTTTCCTCTGCAAGAAGTGA